>OMLC01066796.1:0-13740 GCA_900302585.1 Regalecus glesne | reverse complement strand
GCTGATGGGCCGAGGCCTCTCGTGGAGAATGTCGACAGTGGCCAATGCATTGACTGACTGACGGGGTATTAAAGGGTGTTCTCCCCTTGTTTTGCTCAGGGTTCCCACTCTTCTGGTTATGAATTAGACTTAAAACATGCCATCTCTGTCGACTTCTTACATGTCAGCATTAATCCCCATGTTGTGGGGTTGGACATGGATTTATATGGAGCTTGGGGGATTAAGTGCCCTTCCTGATGCCCTGCGGTGGGTTTGAACCCACATCTGGATCATCAGTTCTCAAAGTACTCATTTTACCACTAAAATACCACAACCCCTAAACAGACCGTTTCGATGAATAAAAATGGATTGTTATTACCTAATACTACTACTACACTATATTAGTACTACTTTTAGCTGCTCCTGTTAAGGGTCTCCACAGCAGATCATCATCTCCATCTCTTCCTGTCCTCTACATCTTCCTCTGTCACACCAGCCACCTGCATGTCCTCCCTCACCACATCATAAACCTCCTCTTTGGTCTTCCTCTTCTCCTCTGGCCTGGCAGCTCCATATTCAGCATCCTTCTCCCAGTATACCAGCATCTCTCCTCCACACATGTCCAGACCATCTCAATCTGGTCTCTCTGGCTTTGTCTCCAAACCATCCAACCTGAGCTGTCCCTCTGGTATACTTATTCTTCGAACTTGAGTAGTCACACAACTGAAGAGGTCCAATTTGAGCTGTGCCTGGTGTGGTCCATTGTTAGTGCTGATAGGCAAAGTGGTCTCGTCTTGTTAACAGAGCTGTCTCAAATTTTTGCCATACCAGAAATGACAAGGTCCTTTGAGGACCGTCCTTTTTAGAGACACTGACCTGGTTTTTCTCACTTGTTAGTCGTTACAAGGCTCGTCTGAGTCTGCTTCTTTATTTTCACTTTTTTTGTGGTTGATAGTTCTCTTTATTGAGTAATTGTGATGTTTTTAATATGAATTTAATGAGAAAGAAAAGACAGAAATAGTTGGAAATAACAGAAAAGTATTTTATGAATAAAATTTTACTCAAAATGGTGTGTTGATTTGAATCATGTGATGAGGTCAAACATGGCACCATATCATGGCGACTCACTATGAGCTGCTCTTGCTTTATTGTTGTAGCTGATTACCAGCACACTGCTATCTGATGTCCTGTCCTTCGACAGCAAAATGGCTGAACTTAATTACTAAGTAAGCTCTCAAAGAAAAATGAAGGACTGTTGTGTGTTCTGCTTTGCAGAGACTTGACTGGGCCCTAATACACCTGATAGGGCCATATAAGTGGTGGTGCACTGCATGGACCGTTCCATGACAACTCCTGGTAAGGTGAAGGGAGATGGTGTATTTTTCTTTGTTAATAATTCATGATGTGCTGACGTGCAAATAATCTCATTCATTTTCGCCAGTGTTGGAACAGCTAACACTAATATGCAGACCATTCTATCCCCCAGGAGAATTCCCCTGCATGTTGTTTGTCGTTAGCTACACAAGCTACTGCTGCAGCAACACTGAATGAACTGTATGGAGTCATTAGCAGGCAGGAGAACTTGCAACCTGGAGGCCATTTCTGTTGTGGCGGGAGACTTTAGCCACCGTAACCTGAAGTCTGTGCTACCAGTATTTTATCAACATGACATCAGGACACCACCATGCAACCAGACATCGTCCTTGTGGCCGAGTCCTCCAGCCAAGCAATGCAGCTGGAGTTTACAGTCCCATGGATAGATCCCTTGGAAGAGGGCAGTGAAAGAAACCTCACCAAGTACACTTGACTGGTCCACAACTCCCAGCAGACTGGATGGAGAGTGTGGCACCTCCCAACAGATGCAGGACACAGCCTGTTCTTTAGCCAGAGCCTTCAGGGATTTGTTCATCGAGGGAGAGAGGAAAAGGAAGGCCATCCACAGCATCACTGATATTGTAGAGAGGGCCTCAAGATGGCTGTGGATCTTCCTAATAGAATTCAGCTTATTCAGTCCCATGTAACATGTAGTTTTATGTAATATGGTATCTTTGTATGCATCTGCACACAAACCCACTCACCTAGATTCCCCTTGACACACACTATGTGCCCACATTTACGATGAAGAGTCAAAAAACTTTATCATCACATGATAGAAGATTTTCTTGGGCTAAGGGCTCACAAACAACATGAAAACACACCCATGGAGGACTCATCGCTCTAACCCATTAAAACACTAACAATTCCAGGAATAAGGAGAGCATGTGTGCAAAGCTGATTAAAAAGTCAGTGACAGTGTGCTTGGCCTTGTTTAAAATTGATATCGCGGAGGGACTGAATGAGTCTGTGAGCTCTCTATCTGGCCAGAGGTGCTGTGAAGTGTTTGGCTGGTGGGAGTAGCTGAAAGGGTGATGGCGTTTGCCTTTCTTCTCACCGGATGACTTACAGATCTGAGAGTTGGGTTTGAGTGGTGCCGGTAGCTTTGGTTGAATGCTCGATGGTTCCTCAGTTTTTGGTGCTTTTCTCTGTGAGGAAGTTGTACCAGGATGAAGTGTTGACTGTAAGGGCTGGTTTGACAAGTGACTGCCATACTGCTATTAAGATGTCTACAGTAGCTCCGTGGTAGATTGTGCACTTTGGGAACTGACAAGCCAGATGCTGTGGGTTTGAACCCACTGTGGAGCATCAGGATGGACATTCAGCCTTAATCCCTCACGCTCCATCTAAGCCTGTGTCCACCCCTGTGACATGGAGACTGATAGTCATATGTTTGAATGGAGCTCAGCCTCCTCAGGAGAAATATGCATTATTGGGCCTTTTTGTAGATTTCGTCCACATGTGTGAAGGACACACAGGTGCGGGTTGATCTCTGTGCTGCTGGGAGTAGCTACTCTACTCCGAGTCCCTCAATTACATTATGTTTTCAACTTGTGTTTGTATTTGGGCAGGAGTAAATTTACCTTCTGGTCTGAGAAACCATGGGGAAAGCAGGGCTTTGAGACATGTGATGGGTATGTTTCCAAAACACGAGTCCACACATACCTCTTCACGGTCACTTTATGGGCCATCCTACTGTTTCTTTACATGTCCTCTCTTTTGCCTTAGAATTAGGCTGTTCCCTCAGTTCTTTTGGGGTTGTTTCAGCGTGTTTCAGTGTGTGTCCCATTTGGTGTTTCATTTAGCTGACTGTGATTTAAGTGATGAGCCACCCCCTTAGAAAATAGGTTGGCACTTCTTAATGCGTTTTAAGCCTCTGAACCAGTACCCAGAGCTAAAACAAGCGTTGTGGCACACAGTCGTCATCATGGGACAAGAACTGTAACTGAAAGATGAATGTTAGCGAAAGAGGAAAGGAGGACAGATGGCAAAAGAGAGAAATTACCGAAACTTTCCACCACTGCTGCCTCTTCTCCGTTTCTGCTCCCCGCCTCACATCAAGGGAGGAAATAAATTGTAAGGAGATGAGAAAAGGCTGCGGGAGAGGAAGAGTCTTTAGTTTTGTTTCTGTTGGAGACAGTCACCCTCAAATGTACGTTTTCCTCTCAGGATCGAGTCTCATCTTATAGTTTGGAGTGGTGCGACGGATCCCTTTCACCGTGTTTTCCCTCATCAGTGCAGAAAACTTCGAGTTTCATGCTCCGTGTTGAGCCCACCTGCCTGTGGTCCATTTAAGTGGCTTTAACCCTCAGAGACCAAAGCCATTTCTGGGTCTTTTTTTTAAGCTAGCTTCACATTTTAGCTCACGGTGCGCTGGTTTCTGTCTGCAGTAGCCTATATAAATATTTTGCATGTCGATGGAGTGCAGAGTCTAAGCTAGAGTGAATGTGACACTTGTATGACACTATGATGAAGTGCAACACACTTGTAATGATGTGAAGTAGAACGTAAACCTTTTAGTACTCAAAAATTCACTAGAGAGAATTTCAGAACTTGTCAGCCTTTTAGCTAAGATCAAGTCTAGTATCTGTTCTCATCAGTTTCATATCCGATACGTCCCCTATGCAGGAACCATGTATCAAATTGATCATTGGAACAGGGAGGTGTGATACAGGCTTGCTTCACACGTCGAACTGCTTTGCAAAACCCCCAGTAGCAGTGCACCATCTTGAGGGCGTGGCATTGGTCAGTAGGTAGGGTGGTTGTCTAGTTATCAGAGATTAGTGATTTGATTCTGGCCCCAGCAGAAAGTGTGTCGAGGTGTCCTTGAGCAAGACACTGAACCCCTAACTGCTCCTGGAGAGCTGTGCTGCAGTTGTGCTCACTGCTCCTATACAATAGGATGGGCTACATGCAGACATTCTACCAGCCTTGGCTGTGTGGTAAATAAAGCACGCCAAAAAAGGAGTGGGATCTCTTGAAACGCCGCTTGTACCATTGGCCATAGGTTGAGTCATAGACGGTTTGGAGTTGTTTTTAAGGCTTTTTCGAGGAAACTATCTATATTTTTTTGTAGCTTTAAAGGATCCACGTTCACACATTGAGTCTCCTGCACCATTGAGACATCAGACAAAATAGCTTTGGTCACATACATCTCGTTTTTTTTCATCCGTTATCCTTTCTCTTCATGTCCATTAAGGGACAGGATAACAGATGAATAAAGAAGGCAAAAAAGAGGATGGAAAAGGACTGGAACCAGGGAGGGAAGAAGAGGAGAGCTGAAAGCCATGGAGGGAATTATTTCATCATCTTAGTTCGTGACCAACTGCTCATGGACATTCCTTTAAGCTGTCTCTCACCTTGATTCACACTCACTCATTGCTATGAAAGAGATCAGAGTGTGTATGTCTAACCATGTCTAGAGAGAGAAACTGGACTCCACCATCTAGCACACGTCTTAGTCAAGTTTCATTTTACGTCTGTGTAAATCGATGTTCATAATTCAATTTATTTGAATTCTGCATCTGAAAAGCAGCATTTATTTGGTGCTCTGTTCCATTTTAATTCACCCATTGTAAGTCCCCGTCCTTTTCCTGTGAGCCATGTTGCCAAGTGAGACAAACAATAGCCTCAGAGAGTCTGTCCCCATTGGAAAACTATTGAAAATGTGTTGAAACATCTTGGGTACAGTACAGTGACTGAGAATTAGAGGAATTTTCAGAAAACTTGTGAAGAGACAGAGATAATGTTGCCCTTGTCATAATGCTTACTGTCATTGGGATGCTAATGCTGAATTTCCGTCACCCAGCTTTTGATAAGTGGTTGACGATGGATGGATTGATGATGCTAGGATCACGCAAAGGTATCAAAGTGCAAAAAAGAAGCAAAATGTGACATAGTACAAATATTTTTTTCAAACCACCATCAATGTCCGAAATCAGGCTTGGCAAACAGCTCATATAGAACAAGGAGCAGAATGTTTTGACTTCACCTTAGCTCTTCTGTGTTGTGCATCCTCTTCTCCAGAGTGGGTTTGGTTTCCTCAATGTACAAGTCATAGTCATCCCCATGACACGAGACGGCCTACACTATATTGCTCTGTTTTTTCTGGGGGACCTGATTCTCGGGGTGGACCAATTAATAGTGCAGCATTTTTTTAGGTTTGAAAGCAACTGAGATGCAGTATCAGGAAAACAAATATCTTAACTGTTCTGACTGCTCTGCCACACACAGAATCACCACTGGTTTGTGTGTAGGCAGCTGTTGTTCTCCTCTCTTCAAACTGCTGCTGCACTGTTTGGGGTCTTCCTCCTTTGACAAACAGCCAGTTAGGATAACCACACTCAATCAGGGCCTGTTCAATCTGGGATTTCTCCTCATCCCTGGCTGTGTCGGTGGGGACATTGTCAGCTTAGTGTTACAGCATCCTGATGGCTTCTAGTTTGTGTTCCAGTTGATGTTGAACGTCAAACCTTAAGTAATTAACAGCAAAGGCAATTTACACACGGAACCAATATCTGGTTTTTGTTGTTGTGGAACATTGCGGTTTATGAGGGTCAGGATACCTGCAGTCAGCTGAGACTAACATAGTCACTTAGATGAGTGAGGAAATGATTCTCCCGCTCAAAGTGGTGTCCGGATGAGCTGATTCAACCTTCTGTGATATCCTTTCCTGGATTATTGAGTATGCACCAAGTATACACCTAGCAAGGGCACTTGTGAGGGGTTTTAGGGTTATGGCTAGCCTTCCCCTTACCCTAAATAGAAACCCTAGCCTAAAGGAGTTTCTACCTTAGGGTTTAGGGTTGTGAAAATTAGCCACCCACAGCCTAAATCCCCACTCTAAATCTCACCAGCTCAGGTCTTTCATGCTACAAGATACTGGCCTGGAAAGGATCCTTTGAGAATTGATTGAGCCAAGTAGCTGGAAGTCGGACAAATGACTGTCCTATGGGGTGGGTTTGGATCAATATTTCCCAGCCTAGTTCTCACATCTCCCCTGTTCTGCAAATTCTCTCTGTAACCAGGAATAACCAGTCTTGCTTGCATTTACTCAACCACTCAGCACTTAATTTGTTGGTTTTGTCTCTCTTGAAATGATTTGAAATAATATAATCGGTTGAGTAACTACAAGCAGACCTCTGTCTGTTAAGGTCTACAGAGGAAATATGCAGGGCAAGGGGCACCGAGTAACTCATACCAATGGCAGTCTTTTAAGACCTTCCAGAGCAAACTGAGTTCTCAAGATGTAGAGGTGGCTGTGCGAGGCCATCGGGAAACAGGGTTTTGACTTTGACGTTTTGTTTTAAATTATGTTAGACCTCCATAAGTACACAAAAACAGATGCATGTGTTTGTGTGTGTTTTCTAGTGCTGAGCTCGTGCCCTGTTGCTGCGGCCTCAGCCAGAAGGTGTCACTCCATCTATAAGGGTTTCGCTCGCTGTCTGATGACTCTGGGAGACAGTCTGACAGAAAGTGCTCAGAAGGAAGAGGACGCACATGAGATCCACTCCATCTGCAGGTCAGTGACATCATACACACTGAGTCTGGAACATCCGACATGGCCACGATAAGGTTGAATAGTGAGGACAGGGCAGTGCTTTCTCACTCAAATTCATTTTTTTCTTTTTCTTTTCTTTACAATGTATCTTTCAAATGTATCATCCCTGCACCTTAGGGCAGTCTTTTCAGGTCAATAATCACTTTGACTGCCTGCTGCTTCAGTCAGACAGAAGAGGTGCTGCCTTTGTGTCTGATGTTTGACTCAGATTAATGAAGAGCTAAATTGAGGGTGAAATGTGAAATATGGAAAATTTTATCATGATGTTTCTTAATATCACAGCATATTCCCACGAAAATATGGCACTTTAGCCAGAAAATTCAGCCCAGCAAATTATGTTTTATTAAGTAATTAAGTAATAGTTACACGTTATTTCACAAGTTTGAGGTTTCCTGAATATGACCAGTACCATGTCTACACCTCTTTTTGCTTCTTCTGGCATATTTTTACACCACTGATCTCTCTTCAGCTTTCCTTTTTCCCCACTGGAGGCTTAAAAAGGCTGATTAAATTTGTAGAACCTCTCCTACTTTCTCTTTCTGTCATGCCCCTCACCACTTTCTTCCCTCCTTCCCGACTTTCTTTCCCCCCACCTCTCCTTGTCTCTATATCCTGCATCCATTCGTCACATCTTCCTCTTTTTGTCATTTCTCTGCACTGTTCTATTAATATGTACCTCTGCCATCCATCTCCCCGTGATGTCACATCCTCTTGAACTGAGACTGAGACCAATTGGAGCTGAAAAGTCTCGTAGTAGGATCACTGACCAGAATCAGAATCAATTGATTGGCTGTGTAGATTTTCACTACATGGAATTTGATTTCAGATTTAATGGCTCTCACAGGTGCTTCACGTAGAATGACAACACAACGATCTTTAGATATATACCCAATGATCGACTATATGCAGGCAAAAACAAGAGGTGTTAAAGCACAATGGAGAGAAGGAGAGAATGTCCATCCATCCATCCATCGTCAACCACTCATTCAAATCAGGTCACGGGGGGAACTGGAGCCTATCTCAGTCCTCATCGGGCAAAAGGCGAGGGTACACCCTGTATAGGTCACCAGTCTATCACAGGACAGAGAAGTTAGGGGAACAGTGTCTTGCTCAAGGACACCCCGACACGCTTCTCTGCAGGTGTGGGGATCAAACCTGCAGCCTTTCGATCGCCAAACGACCACACTGCCCTCTCAGCCATGCCACCCCTATTTGAGAGAATGTATCAGCGATATTGAAATAAATGTTAGCAGGTTACTTGCATACATGCCTGAGGGAGATGGACATGACAGAGCAAACCAGTGTATATACAATGGACAGTATGGCATACACTAGATGTTTGATTGGAACTTGACAATGGAAAGCATTCATTTGAATGCCAGCCCGTGGAAAGAAGCTGTTTTTATATCTGGTTGTTTTGGTGTACAGTGCTCTGTAGCCCCTACCAGAGTGGAGGAGGTTGTGACCAGGATGTGATGGGGTCGGCAGTGATGTTGCCTGCCTGTTTCCTGACTCTGGAGAGGCAAAGGTCCTGAATGAAGGACAGGTTGGCGCCAATGACTTTTTCTGCAGACCTAGCTTTCTGTTGAAGTCTGTCCCTGTCCTGCTTGGTGGCCGATCCAAACCAGACAGTGATGAATATGCAGAGGACAGACTGAATCAGGCAGGTTGAACTTCCTGAGCTGAAGTATATCCTCTGCTGGCCCTTTGGGTATCCACCTTAGATCCAGGGAAATTGTGGAGCCCTGAAATCTGTAGGTTTCATGGCTGCTGCCCTCATTGCTCCTATATAATAGGATGGGTTAAATGCAGCAAACTGCTCCATTCTATCTTTATAAATTAGAGAAAAAGACAACTGACGTTTGGGAGGAATACCATTGAAACTTCATTCTCTCCCACATAACTACTTAGAAAGATAAACACACACATCATCCCATCTTATGGCGTGCCACAAAAGAGACGAGCGAAAGTCCTATGTGGTGTGTCTTGGTTTGCTCTGAGCCATGGGCCATGCATGGTGGTACCTCGCCCATCCCACCTGACGCTGCCATCACCAGTGGCAGGTTAACCAGAGTGCCACCATCAGAGGTTTTGGCTTTGTCACTTAACTTTTAGATAGCACTTCCCAAGATACACCCCTTTAATATTACATGGACAACATGAAAGTTTTAACTTGGCAGTGAAAGTCTTTAAACTTCAGGGGACAGAAGAAGGGCTGTCCTTTGCTTTGGACAGGTCTCAGATCTAAAAGTGAGATGTCTGATCTTCAGGACAAACTCCTGAAATCTTCCCTGACAGTAAAGACACCTGAACTTGTACACCGAGGTAGAAGTGTGTGCGTGTGCGTGTGCGTGCGTGTTACCAAGTACCCACAGGCTGCTCGTGTTACCTTTATGTTGCTGTTAAATCCCTCCTATTCCTTGAGGTGCCAATTAAGCTACTAATCCTGCAACTGTGCCACCTTAAAACGTTAGTGTTACCTAATGGAGGAACACAAGAGGAGACACTTGTGGGCGTGCTCTCACTCACACCATATACCCACTAGCGCACACATTCACATAAAAACTACTCTCTCCTCTCCTCCCTCTTTGTCCTTTTCATTTTCACACTCTATAGTTCTCTTCTTCTCTTCTTCTCTCTCTTATTGTCTCTTTTCACCTCTTCCATTCTCTACCTGTGCTGTCTCCCCCTGCATTCTCACATCCATGCCCCAGGACAGTGTTTCATAGGTTCCACGGGGCCATCTAAGAAAGAGGTACTGTTGCGCTACCCTCTGCACATCTCTCTCACACTCTCTCTCACTCATCATACACGTATATGCACATACAGGAGCACGTGTTGCACAGAGAATTGGAGGCTGTCAACTGTACGCACCTACTGACACACACACACAAGCTCACGCTACTGTCAGCCTCAATAGGAGTCTTTGATTTGCATCTAGGCCAAGGCTGCCTGACTCTCCCAGGAGGGCAAGGGTGCTCATATTCCCCTTCTCCACAATAGGCGTGTGGAGTGCTTGAATGTTTCAGCGCGGTCCCAGAACAGATGAAGTGAACATGTATTTTTTTAATGTCAAAGGGAGATCAGGGTTAAACACGTAAAATGAACTCCTCAATGGAAATATTATGCAGCTTCCCTTCAGGTGGCTGCAGAAATGAGTTTAGTGTTTATAGGTGGAAAATACTCCTCAAAACCCTAAAAAACAGGTATGACTATCTAATCAGTCATACATACAGACGTGTGGTTTCTTTGAAAAGCGTAAAGGTCAAAGAACCATCTGAATGTGAAGAATAATACTTCACAGGCAATGTCTGCATTAGTCAAAAGTCAGTGTCACATCTGTGGCCCATGAAGAATTCAGATGGCATGAGTTCCGTCTGTCCAGTCATCCATTGATCATCAACGGCTTATCCACATACTGGAGCCTAGCCTACTGCTCACTGGCTGAAAGGTGGGTAAACACCCTGGACAGGTCACTATTCCATCACAGGGCTCGAGCAGTTAGGGGTTCAGCATCTTGCTCAAGGAAACCTCAACATAATTTCTGCAGGGGCCAGGGATCGATCACTGATTCCAATTGCTATGCTATGATTTTAACAAACACATCTTCAGTCTTGAAAGCGTAGACTCATTGTGAGCATCTCAGTCAGGACAACTCATCTCTTTTGAATAAAAACCAACTATTGCGTCAGCATAAGAGTATGTATGACTCGGCTTTGCAAACAAATGGATCCGCTTCATAGTAGTTAATGAGTGCATCTGGCATGCACGATCATCTGTCATCAATGCAAAGTATGAATCCTCCCATGCAACACATGGAAACGGATCCAAACAGGTGGCAGATGGTGTGGAGGTGAGGTATCGTTAGCCAAACGAGCTTCACACAAACTATTGTAGCAGGGTCGTTGGGATTGGTGAATTCTGAGTTTCTCTGACTGAATTTGCTCTGTCCAGTTTCATGATGCGTTCCCAGAAAACTCCCCTGATCCGGTTCAGAGCCGTTGAAGTCTGGCCACTGGCTGTATTGAATAGAATAGATGGAATAGACTGTTACATTTGCCACACAACCAACACCCGTGGGATGTGTGTTCCCTGTGTTTAACCCATTCTGTTGTGTAGGAGCAGTGAATGCAGCATCTGCATTGTGTTGCTGATGTTTTTGGTGTTGAGCTCAGGTGACTATGCTTTTGCTTTCAGGGAACCTTAGCTGGTGTAACGTCCTGCATTCGATGATGATTGAGCAACCAATATAATTCAAATTTCCACCTTCTTTGTATTTCCTTCTTAGAAAAATGTTATGAAGTCAGCCATCATCCACAATTAATGCAAGTTCCTTTTGTACAGGTTTAAGTGTTGAAAGTACAGCAGCTTTGGAAATGTGATGTCAGATGAAATAACTGAAGCCTTAAAAGCCCTTTCAGTAAACCTTGTTGCACACGAGTTCATGCTTTTATGATGCACTAAAAGTTAAAGGTGCTTAAAGGTTGTTCTATTGACTCAATGGTGTCAACTTAAATTTTCCCTTTATACAGATGACTTGCTTCTTTATGTAATGGATCCACTGACTAGCACTTCATCAGTCCTGTTCATGCTGAAGAGATTTGGCTCCTCAGGTTATTAGGTGAATCCTCTTAAGAGTGGATGTTATCCTTAGAATTAATCTGTTTTGTTGCTTAAACAATCAAATATTCATTTCAAACTTAGCTCATTAGGGTGTAAATCAATGTGACCCATGCTTTAGGCTCTCCGTGATGCTAATTTCCCTCGCTTGGTAAACCAGGTTGGGGCAGACTTCCAGAGGTGGAACTGTTTGCCTACGTCATTGTCGGGTAGAATTAACACGGTGAGAATTAATGTCTTGTTTAGATTTCTCACTTTGTTTAAATGAATCCCTCTGTTTCCCCCTCCCCCCCAAAAAGTCAAATCCGGGAAGCAGATTGTTACCACCTTTTTACAGGTGGGAAGGGATCCAGGGTGAGGGAATCATTGTCGCAGAACTTTAAATTCAGTGGTGAACTTGCCCTACCCAATTTCCTGCTATACGATCCCAACTATTCACAAATTGACTTATTGGCATCAATCTCCTGGGTTTTTATGGTGTAGGTTAGAGATTCAATCATGTTCCTCATCTTCCCCGATGGCCCTACTCACCTCCTCCCTATAATCAATCCATCCAGTTTTACAAGCAGTCCTGTGTTGCTGTCTACCCTTAGGATTTGGTTTCAATTCAGACATCATTTTAACTTTATGTCAGCCTCCACTCTGATGCCTTTAGTGAAGAATCACCCATTTCCCCCATCTCTCATTGATGCCACTTACATGTTGTGGCAGAGTCGAGGCGTTAGGCTTTTACGAGACCTCTACGAAGATGCCACTTTTTTCATTACTCTCAAGTAAGACACTGTGCGTCTTCTCTTTATCCGTGCTCCCCTTCCCTTTCGGATAGCAATCCCATCAGCAATCACTCATATCTTCCATGACATGGGAAGAGTGCACGGCTTTTGATTGTCATTCTTGTTCCAAAACTAGAATGACTTGTGAGCAGGAACTGTGGGTGGATTTTACAGATCGGTGTTATGATGAAGCTGTGTACAGAATATGTCCAAGCACACCTTGTCCAAGGCTAGAACTTTTAAAATTCAAGGAGCTACATAGAGTTCATTTTGAAAAATCTCCACTAATTGAAAGCTATCAGAAATCTATCTTATCTATTGTAGACCAACGTGACATTTCATGTGTCCTCTTGTAACTGGAGACATATATGTTTTTTAAATTTTGTCCTAGACAAATGCTCTGGAGTGATTATTTCATGATCCTGACAAAGATCTTGAAAATTAATATTTTACCCTCCATAGCGATATTTGGGCCTTTGGTGAAATGTCCTAGATTAATTCCTCAGTCAGACATATCGGCCTTTACCCCTCTTCTGGCAACATGACATATTTCACTCCTATGGAAATCTAAGGCTCTTTCTCTGTGTGGCTCAGGGACGTTATGTGTTGTCTTGAGTTCGAAAAGACAAGGTTCTTAGTAGACGGCAGCTCCGTTAGATTTATTCATAAATGGATTTCTTTCATAGATTACTTTAACTCCTTACAAACCTTGCCCCTGACTAAGCCCCGTCTAATCCCTTCTATTTTTATTTTTTTAGTATTCTTAATTCTATTTATTATTATTATTACTTAATTTATTCATTCATTGTTGTTTGTTTTTATATATAGAGTATTTATAGGCCCATGATAGCAACCGAGCCAGATGTTGTGGTTTCGAACCCACCGTGGGTTATCAGGAAGGACATACAAACCTCAGCCCCCACTGCATGGGGACTGCTGGTGAGACATAATACGGACCTCTCATTACCAACACTAGCAGTGATGCTATTTTCTACATGGAGACAATGTTTTGGTGTTCTTACTGTTGGGGCCCTCTTTGAGCCCCCGAGGGATACTCTTGTCATAACGAGAAACAGGAGATGCACATGATTTTATGCTTCTGTATTTATTTTTATATCCCTCATAAAGAGATTTTAAATAAAACAATAGTTTTCATGTAGCACCATGTTTCATGTTTCACATAGTGCACCAACTGTGAGGAACGCGTAAAACGAACTCACAAGTTTCCTCCGAGCTGAGGGCATGTTACACCAGCGGCAGAAATGGTGGGTGGCCCAGGGAGGTTTTCTTATTGTGAAGGCAGCTTGCTGTCTGTCAGTCCCCTCGTTGGGATTCTGCCGCCTCGGCGCCACCTGTGCACGGCAGAGAAGCGCTGTGCACCTTGGCTGCACGGAGGCACGCAGACCTGTGCTGACTTCACCACGACGCTCATGC
>OMLC01066795.1:0-13789 GCA_900302585.1 Regalecus glesne | reverse complement strand
CATCGTGTTTGATAGTCTCTGGTTTTACTGAATGCTTTCTATGGCCTTTGTCTCGGTTCGGCCATACCTGCCGCATTGTGGAGTTGATGCATTCTTGCGAAGTTGCATGGCTGCAGTTGTCAATAGAGATCTCCTGTCTATTTTGCCGTCACTGAAATGGTCCGTGGAGGAAAAACAAAAAGATCCTGTTGTCTGGTGTCTTTGCTGATGAACAGCGTCCACTTGTCCGCATCTCATGTCCGCGTGACGTCCAAATCGGTCATTGGTTGCTCGCACTAATATGATGATGATATTATTCAAGAGACCACGTGCTCCAGAGGCAGCTAGCATGAGGAGTTTGTTAGCCTAGTTGGTGGTTTTCTCTGCGAGAGGTCCGCTCTATGTGTCGCAGTCGGTGGACTTGGATGGAGCATGGGTAAGGCCGGACGCCCTTCCTTGACACCCTGTGATGGGTTCGAACTCGCAACCTCTGGTTCATCAGTACCCAAAGCCCACGCTCTACCACTGAGCTACCGCAGCTCCCTATGGGAGGGGGGAAAAAAGGGAAACCGTAGATATGACTGGTTGCCACGGGCAACATGTCAAGAAGCTGCCCTAACAGTAGCATGTTCGATTTGAGACTTGGATCTCTGGTGCAAGTTTTTTTTTTCCCCCTCCAGCAGGCCTTAACAGAAGAAAGAGGCCCTGTGAGGCCTATCATGTTTCGAGGGACTTGAAAAGTGTAGACAGAATATTTCATATTCACAACAGCAATGTGTTTTTACATGGGCAGCCATATTCCCATACCCCACGTACAATAACGAAGATGTACCAAGACACATATTGTTTGCAAATAAATTATGCATTGACCTTATGGTGTTGGATTTTCTTCAGCTTTATATAGAGGAAGCAGACGCATTGACTCACAATTGAATCGCTCCTTCAAACGTCAGTCTTGGCAGCGGTTTCTTATAAGCCCACAGAAGCGTGCTGAATCAGTTCATCTGTAGATGTGCTCCGTCCCTACAACACTGGCAGTATATCAGTACCAAGTACACTGATGGCCGAGGCTGCCATGCAGGGTGCCAACCTGCTCATCAGGAGCAGTTTGGGTTCAGTGTCTTGCTCAAGGATACTTCAACACGCTCTCTGGAGGAGCTGTGGGATCAAACCCGCAGCCTTCTGATTGCTCAACTATCCGCTCTACCTCCCGAGCCATGACACCCTTGATAACCATCGTTTTTCCTGCTTACACATTTCTAAATGAATGACTCTGTGCGTGGCAACAATCTTACACTAGAGGCGGTCTAGGTATTGAGATTCGGTCTTGAATGAAGATTATATCTGTAAAAGTCTTCCAGTAAAGCTCTACACGGGAATGGCAGAGACAGGAAGAGACATTTCAGCTGTGCCGGGAGGCTTTGTAGCCAGAGCAGCTCAATCCTCCCTGGTCTAAAGTTCAGATGTCAGGTTGCCCTTAATCTGATCATTATCTACAGTCTGACTTCTTGACACAGTAATCTAGACTGGCCTGTAATCAGACAGCACAGCCAGCGCCATGCTGCCAGAGACATCTGCCTATCATAAAGCACGCTGCAAATGGACAGGATGGAATATTTCAAACTACACAACACACTTGAGTGTTTTATTTTTATTCCCCCTGCTATGACTATAACCCTCAGGGGGACAGTGTGTAATGTGTCAGTGGCTGATGAAGAAGACATGACAGTATTACATTGCATGACTCAGAGAAGCAGAGTTAGATAACAGAGGCCTTAAACTCATCAGAATGTGCAGGTTAAACATAGAGGCACATGTTTAAAGCTGTTATGTAACCAGCCTCGTCCCCATATTTCATCAAAATCTAGTGACGTTACCAAAGCTGCAGTGTCATAAGTACGAACAATTAACTTGCTTACCATGATTACATTTGGAATTCAGCAGTGATGAGATTGACTCGGTGTCATAGGACATGTTAACAGACAACATCATTCATGACTCTGGTGCATATCCTGATTTACGAATCAAATCAACGCCATCAGGCGCCACAAACACCCCCTTTGACCGCATCACTGGATTTCTCACTATAGTAAGATAGGAACGGGTCTGTGTGCTAAGGCCAAGAATTGTTGTCAATCATGTAAATAATGTGACAATTTACATGGCTCTAACCACATTACCTCGACAGTTTAATCATCTAGGGGAAGACGGCTCCCCATTCATGAAAACGTCATGTCATGTTTGGCAGCTATTTTTCCATTATGTTACTGACAGACGGAGAAACCTCTCCGATAACAAGACTGTTTGGAGTGGGGTAATCCGACACGGGTTTGTGCTTTCTAAGAGGCAACCCTAGGAGATCCCAAGACCAGACGAGAGAGAATTTTTGACTGAATGAAGACCAAAAAAAATCAGGTCAACTGGTCCATTGCACCTCAAGGGTTTTATATGCCAATGAACATTACTCCTCTGCCACCATCCCCACTCCACATTCAGTCTCCCTTGCTCTCATCCAGACTAAAGGAGGCCCCTCTGTTCTCCTTTTCTCTGCAGCCTGGTTTCATGGCCAAAGTAGCATGCCTTTCCTATCTGGGTTGTCATATCGAGAGTGGGCTGCACCATGGCCCTTTGCCTCTACTCAAGCTTGAAATCTGAGCCCATTATGTCAACAGAGGTTATGGGTGGAGGGGAGAGCAAGCATACGACTGAGATAAAAGAGGAAAAGGGCAAGAGAGAGGAGTGGACATGTTAAGAAAAAGGAAATACGGTGAAAGAGGACCAAGGAAATTATTAAAAAAAAGTTTGCTGGCAAGATTTTTATAGCACTAAATAAGAAATGACTGCTATCACTGTGAGGCTCAACTTGATAAATGTAAAGGAAAAAAAAACATTTAGAGAATAGCTGAGTAAGTGTAATGTATTTGTTTTAGTCTGTTAAAAAAGGAGCCAAGGACTGGGTGTTACATAACTGTATGTTTTACTTGTACATACACCAGTGGGCACTTGTCAAAGCTCAAAAACACATTTACACTTTCAGTAGCACTGCAGAAGAGAAACGGAGACAAACACTTTTGGACAAAATAGTTTGATATTTACTTTCTATGGCACAAAATGAGTCATACTGGGGAGACGAAAATGTTTAGCTTAATCTTTTCTGAGTTTCTTGGGTGTTTAAATGTTTTACTGATGCCAAGTAAAAAACACAACCATTTTTAGAGCCCAGTTACATGTTGGGCTACCATGGAAGGAGGCTGTGTAGCGAGGGAATCCTAAGACAATGAAGCATTTTCAAAGGACATAAGAAATGCATTGAGCTGATTTAATGAAATTACAGCTTTTCAGGGGAGGTGCTCTTCGTCTTAAAAAAAGTATACCATTTACAAAGTACCACAGCACACAACAGATACACTGATACAGGTTCTCTTGGGAAAAACAGCTCATACACTCAAACTTTGCTTTGAAGGAAATATTTCAGTCTTCGATTTCACTTCGCTCTACCAGAACTCATAACATTGGGGAAAAAAGTGGGTATTTCAATTTGGACCCTGGCACAAGTTTCATATAGACTTAAGTGTGCATGTGACAAGTGCAAGCAATCACAATGGCAGGTAGTTGGTTATCTTGCACTGACTGTTGGCCCCTGTCAGTAGTGCAACTTCATTGCTCTGTTATGGAGACCCCTATACCCCACATAGTGCTGTGCAGCAGGTCTATCCGAGTTCGGAACTGATGGTGCCGCAGAAAAGAAGCCATATATCTCAATAATGATTGCCCCATTTTCGATATTCTGTTTCCCTCTCTAGATCAACATTCATTCATCTCTCTTCTGCCCTCTCATTACCACATCTCATATGACTTTAAGCAGAAGCTCATAGGTGGCATTAATGATCCCCCAGGAGAGGAGTGAGCGGTGATAGTTGAGGTGAGCCCCTCGGAACAGCATTGCAAGGCTGCCGCTCCTCTCTCTCCATACCGTCAGGAACACCTCCCCACAGGGTCGGAAGGCTCCCCCTACCTGTGACTGCGCCCTTGACTTCACAACGTTTAATGGGTAGAACATGATCCCGAGGGCTGCTCCTAGAACCCCTCCACACACAAAGTCATTGGCGATGTTGCCCACCTGGCTACTAGTTTCTGGGAGCTGCTCCTTAATGGGCCCACGGAGCCCAAAGAAGAGCACATTGCTTGGCCCATTGCGAAGCAGCACAGGCACTAGGCCACGGTAGCATTCTCTGACCCCATACTCTGTCAGAAGTGTTCGGAAGGTGTGGGCTGTATTGTTGAAGCGGCCGTGGTGGCGGTGGTCCTGCAGTAGAGTCTGTACACGTTCAAAGGGCATCAGGATGGCTTCGGCAGTCCCCGCCAGTGCTGCAGCAAAGCTTCGTGTGGCCAGCTCTGGAACGCCACTGCTGCCTCCCCTCTCCAGTAAGACCCTGGAAAAGTCCTCATATAAGCCAAACATGATGGCTACTGTTGTACTTTTCTGGAGCAGTGGTGGCAGCAACCCCCGATATAGGTTCCTTAGCCCATCCTTTTGGAGCTGCTGCACTGCTTCCATGGCTAGCACACCATGCAGCTGCTGGCGGAAAAGCACTTTTTGGATTGGGAAAGTCACTACGATGTTGGTAAAGGCTGCAATGGAACCACAGACATAGTGTTTCCCTTGAGGGCCCAGCCAGGCACCCAGACCCCCACCTGGCAGCAGGGAGCTGCCTCCTTTAGTCAGGGAGCCCTGGGGTTGAGGTGTCTGGGCTGGCTCAGAGTCCATGGTGGTAATAGCCATGGGAGGCAAACAACACCACACCCCAGGTTTCCAGCATCACATCCACACCATACTGTATCGATCAATCCTCCCCCTGAAAGAAAAGAATGGAAATTCCAGATATACTTAGCAAAACTTTGAGCACTGGTTGGTTGTTAATGTCAGTGATGACCTAGCTTCTCGGAGCAAAATAGGAACTGATGAGGAGGTAGACTACAAAACACATAAAGCAATCCAAAACATCAGCTCCCCCAAAAATCAAAATATACCTGATGCTGTAACAAAGCAGTCTTAAACAAGAATGGCGAGGACTGCATGTATGGATTGTGTCAGAAGAGCAGTCCTTAAAAAGAGCTACATACAGGATATATTGCAAAGCTAAGTAGCAGTCTCTTGAAATAAGGGAACTGCCCTTGTTTCAGACTGCTTAATATTTATTAAAGTTAAGGCAACACCAACGAGATTTCACAAAAACAAGAGCTGTCTTAGAGACCACATATCCGTACATGAAGCAAGCCCGGGGTTGCAAGGCAATAGCAATTAGAGAAGGAGCTCTTTAGAGGTCATGGCATGTCTGCCCGAATACTGATTCGGAAATGGATGTGAACATTTCCAGGTCAGATTTACGCCCTCTTTTGTCACATGGCCCTCGACGTGTCGCGGAGCTCTGGCGTATTTTAATAACATTGACAGAGGAGGAGACTAACACTTAGTTTGCACTAGCATTCATTTGCATTAGCCCGGCCGAGAAACTTTGGCTACGCCCTCTGTGCAGTTAGCTAGCATAACGCTTCCTAAGCGTGCCATGTCATGGCAGTCCTAGGCAGGCTGACAGTCTCTGAGAACACAATTACATCAGTTCAGGCACTGAATGCTGTATTACTAAAGGGTACAAAGCAACCGGTCACCATACATTAACTCGCTGAAGACCAATAGATCATCCAACCGTATGTCAGTGTGAGAGCGCAGCTCGCTGCCATGCTGAGGTGGCTAGCTAGATGCAAACATTCATTTCTATCGGACATAAGCTAACTACCCCGCTAGCTTACCTTGCAGCGCTGTTGACTGGGCCTTTGATGGCCAAATAAGAACAAATGACCACGGTTTCAAAAGAAGAAAGGAGTGACATGAAAACAGGCTAATTTGAAAATACCCCAACTGCAGGATGAAGCGAAATGTCCACCTGATTAACGCGGTGGCCAGTGGTGCTAAACAGTAAAGTTACCAGTAAGAGTCAAAAATTGACCTACCGGTGATGGGCTTTGACCAACCAGAGCCAAACTCACGATTCCGTTAGCAAACAATCAAGATGCAAAATTAGGGACGTTTACCAGTATGCAGTATGGTCCAATAATTATCTTGCACCTTGAGACGAAGGATGTGATGTTTGTACAGTGGAAGGGCAACATACAGTCGATCGTGTCTAGGATTTCCTTAACTGCAGGTGACAGTGGTCCGTATCCGGCGCATGCGCAGTGCTACGGATTTGCAAAAGGACTATTTGGGTTTATTACTACTGACTAATAAACCCATTCATTACCTTCTCACTGTCTCAAAATTCCAATTGAAATTAATCAAAAAGTCTCAATAGAAAACCCAACAATTATTGCATGTTGGAAAAGGAGCATGAGCTAGTTACTTCTTTTACGTACGTCATTGACAATACCTGAGTAAGAGATGAGTTAACAAGAAACAGTAAAGGGACAATAAAATCATGAAAGCAAAGGCACTTAAAAAACAAGTTATCTCCAATAATAACAATAACAGCAACCACCGTGTGTCATGGCCATGAGTGAAGCAAAACCTCCCCTCCATCCTTGTACCTCCAAATAAAATAATTTATTATAACATAATTTATTTGAGCCAGTGGACAACCTTTGACAAATCTATATTTTGCCATGTAAAATCCTAGAAATGAGTTGTTTGATTTGAATTTGTCAGCGTTTATGGTGTATTTCTGTTCCTGGCGCCAGATGACAGTGTTGGGATAAAAATATATAATTCCGTGACGTCAGTTGTGCGACTCAGTTGCGAGGCCATGAAATCGTCCAGGGCAAAATTGATAGAGGAGTTAGCATAGTAGACTGGAGGAGATACTTCTATTTTGTTTCTTTTCTTAGAATATAAAAGCGTCTGGTACGATATAATATTTTCGGGAGATTAATTGAAAGATTATAATCCAGCACAGCCTCGGTGTTTACTCCTGTTACTGCAAAATAGCAGAGCAGGTTCCGTTATAGCTATGCTTGTGCGCTCTGCACACTTTATCGTGCTTTATAATTAGAGAACTTTTAAATGTATTATACTCCTTTTGCCGCTTTAGCTTATCGGGTTTAACTTCAGGGAAGTTTGATTGACCAAAAATGTCAGCACAAAAAGACTGCGAGTTCTTAGTGAAAAGAGCTCGGGAGCTTGTCTCTGATGATCCCTGTGCAGCCAAAGCTTGGCTTATAACTGCTCGGACCCTTTACCCTACAGACTTTAATATACAGGTAACGAGCCTTCCACTTGCTTGGACGTTAATATGTCATAATTTCATAATGATAATGCCTAAATTGGCATTAGTGTTATGTGTTAAAACTGAAATGTTAAACATGATGCGAAACCATTTTCATGATCACAGACTTGGTTTTTTTCAGTATGAAATGTACAACATTGAACGGAATGCAGAAAGAACAGCTTCAGCTGGCAGACTGCTGTATGACATGTAGGTGGAGGTGTAATATGTGTTGCTATAGCTACCAGTTTCATTGTACTCACCTTGCTCAAAAGATACATTCGGTAATGAGTGCTAATACAATACATTTTCCTTTCAGGTTCATAAATTTTCCAGACCAGCCCATTGTTTGGCGTGAGATCAATGTCATTACAGCTGCCTTACGCAGTGATTGTCAGGATAAACATGCACTGTTTCTACGAGGTGAGGGAAAATAGACAGTCCACACTATTTGTCTGCACACATTGTCTGTGTCTCTGCATGCATTCGTATCATATCTGTTTTCCTCTGCAAGGGCTTTTTGAGACACTGCCTGGTCGTGTGCAGTGTGAGATGCTGCTGAAGGCTACAGAGCAGTGTTTTAACACTTTGGAGAAGGCTGAAATGCTGTTGCTACTTCTCAAGCGGTTCCCAGAGTCTGTGGTCCAACATGGGGTACGTAATGATATAAAATCACTCATATTTGAAATTTGAATACTGAATTGTGCTTAAAAGGAGATTGGCAACATTTTGTGCATTTAGGTTAACCTAGGAGAGACACTGCTTGAAGCGGAGGCATCAGAGAACTTGGAGACACCTGTCAACTGCTTTAGAAAACTATTTGGTCTGTGACTTGCTCAAATATCTATTGTATTTTATTTACATGCAAATAAAAAGTCAAATACAGAATGTTTTATATGGAACTCTGTCTTCTTTTTTTGTGTAGTTTGCGATGTCCTTCCACTGATCATAAACAATGTAGACATGCGATTACCTGCCAGCCTGCTACAGAAGTACATGCTGAAAGCAGCTGAATTCTACATTGGCTATGTCACCCGTGGACCTTCACCTGACGGACAGATACAGGGTAAAGCCTCGCTGTGTATCAAATCCGTATCAAATATTCAAAATCAATTGACATTGCTCTGACATGATAATTGTATGCAGTCACAATTTTATAATATACCTTAAGGTTCACATAATTCATAATATATTTTATATTTTTCAATATACACTATTAAATCACACTACTGCTGCATTTTTTTCCTACTCTTTCCTTTCATCTTCTGTTTGTTTATCGCCTGCATCACACCTCTCTTATTGTTTATTGCCCCAGGCTCCCAGGAAGGCGGCTCTTTGAAATCTCCCAGTGTGTCTCGAGGTTCCCAGCGGTACATCATTGATGGCTTGTCAGAGAAATCCTCGGTAGTGGCTGAACCCTGGGAGAGACTTCTAGACATCCTGGCTGTGGTAGGGGCACGCTGCGAGTGGCAGGGGGACAAGGGACAAAGGTACTCCATAAAAAAAAAATCTCATGTTGTTTTGTACTTTGGTATCTTTTTTGTTTGATAAATGCTGCTAAATCCATATTGCTGACAAAATTCATTACAAAGTGCTTAAGAGGAGCAAACAGTATTCTGAGTGTTGTGACTCATCCTGCTTTGGAGCTACATGAACATGACTCATCTTGGATTATTGCTTTTTCATGCCCAAGATATTACACTATCAATTTAAGACTGCCTGTGTACTAGGACATATGTTCATCATACAACCACTTGCAGCGGAATGTAAGGATTATTTGCTTTTCCTGTATGTGTTTTTTATGCTTGTGCATGTGTGTGTGTGGATTTTAGGAGTTATGTAGACATGCTGCAGAGATTGAAGGAGCTGTGTCGTTACTTGCCTGGTCTAGAGGGAGACACCAGATCTCGGTGCTGCAGTCAGGTGGTCATCTGTGCAGCGCTAGTCCTCTTCCGTAGTGCTTTTCTCTATGTCTCTGCTGTACAGCCAGCACTCTTCCAGGGTCAGTATCTACTCATGTGCACACATATCTGTTTTAAAGTGTTCATGCTGGCTCAACGTATGCAGCAACAGCTTTCTATGGGCAAACGCATGATCAATCTATATATCATTTGCAGTGAATGTCTTTGACCAAGGATTGTGGTAATTGTTTGGCAGGTGTGAATGCGGCGGGTTCGGGGCCATGGATCCTTCTAGAGGATCTGAGCTTGGTGTATAATGATATTGAGGTGGAGCGTGGAGCTGCTAAACATGCCCATAAGAAACGCAAATTGGCAGATGGGAGAGACAAGGCTATGGTGAGAGGCTGACCAGAGATCTGGCTTGTGTTTCTACATGTTTACCCATGTGACAGATTAAGACAACATATATACTGTTTTGTAAAAAGGTTATCTTTGTTCGTACACTTTTATGCGCACATCCAGTTTCCTCTACATACTTATGTTTATGTCTACAAACACGTTTCTTCATTTTCTGGGTCTATTTGGGAACATTTACATATGTAGATATTCTGGATTTATGTTTATGACCCAGAGCTCAGATGATGAGGAGGGACTGGGGAAGGGCCGTGGCCGACATATTTTGGTGAATAAGACAGAGATGCCTGGCTGGTCAGAGACTCTGGAGACCTTCCGTACAGCCAGGGAGAGCTGGGACCTCCTCCATTCACATGACAACATAGAGACTGGTAGGGCTTTCTACGATGTTATATCGTTTCGAAAGATTTAGGGTCCACTCATTCCAGTAACAGTTGTATGTATATTCTATAAATACATCCACATTGCCCTGCATGCATTTGCCTTTGTAATTTTTCCTTAAGTTTGCCTATTAAGTCTTTGCAATTGGCGTTAAAGAAAAACCTAAAGAAAATATCTCTTTTGTTGGACATGTTTTTCAAACTTTGGTCCGTAAAACCTTTTTCAGAGTTTAAGATGATTTGTGCATCCTGGAAGACAGATAGCTGGCTGTGGTTCAGAATATTTCTAACCGATATGATAATATACCAGGTAGGAAACATTCTTTATCTGTTTTACTTTCTGGGGCAATAAATCACCTTTAAATAATCCAGAAAAGAAAAAAATAACAGTATTTTTTATGAATGTTTGTTTTATGGTTTAAAATTGTTGATGTAAAAGCATTTTATTTTGGAGTACCCAAATCTTTATGAGTTTACTGTCAGTGTGTGTTTGCATGGGTGCTTTATTATGTTCTATTGTACCATATCTTCAGGGCCAGTATAGAAAAGCCCTCTCTAGTCTACACCAGATGGCTGCAGTACAGCAGCCCCAGCCTGGCCAGCAGAGCCCTTCAGGTCAGGCCAGCCTGGAACACCATAGGGCCCTCATACAGCAGGCCTCCTGCCATTATGCACTTGGAGAGTACAGGGTGGGTAAACACACGCATGCACGCTCTCACACATGCACGGACACTAACAAATGAAACAAATGGGTTTAAGCAACCAAACATACACACCCAATGGAAATTGTATGTTGAATTTTTCTTCACTCATTCCCCATTTTCTTAAAACAGTGCTGGCACACATATTCTATAAGACAATACTGCAATCTTAATTGATTTACATCTATATCATATGAATGATATAGATGTAATAGTAATCCTTCAAACTATATAACACCAATAGAAGAACATGATTGTGCATTAGTAATATTTTTTATCTCTGCTGTTGGTTTTATATAGTCTTTTTGTGTATATGCATGTGTACATGGTGTCCATCACAGCCATGAAACGTGTACACGGTGCAAATTCAATAATATATTCGATAAAATAACAACTACCACCGATCAACCTGAAGAGGGCACTAAAAGCAAAGCTGAAACCCAATTTCAAAGTTCACATCAGCATAACGTCCCCCAAACCATTAAAACTACTGACAGGTGAGATGAATAACATTAATTATCATGTCAAAATGGTGTCTTTCAAAGGGTTTGGATGAATTAGACAGCAAGTGAACAGTCAGTTCTAACACGCAGGTTGGGGTTAATACACCCATGTGTTCCCCTGACGAAGGCAATACAGAAAAAGAACTACAGTCCCTGTAGTTGTCTAGTCCCTGGGTGCTGCAGTTGCCCACAGCTCATTTACAATGGGATGGGTTAAATACTGAGGACAAATTTCATTTTAGCCATACAATGAAAAAATAAATTGGCTTTCTTATTTCCCTTTCAGATGGCCTGCGAGAAGCTGTTGGACGTAGTTGGTGGGCTGCTGCCTCCAAACTTGGAGGTGGTAAAGGGTCCTGAAGATCAGATTAAAGTCAGGAATAAATCAAGGAAAGGTGAGCATTTACATATTTCTGAGGAGTACACTTATTGAGACTGATATCCAAATATACTTTGGAATAATCTGTTTTTCTTTGTCATAAGGCAATGACCTGCGATTGCTCCCCTGTACCAACAAAGCCATCTTGCCCTTCTGCCTGCAGTTGATGCTGGCTTGCTTCAAGGTGCTTCAACTTCAAGTTTTGTCCTTTTAGCTTATGCATTAAAATGTGATAGTAGGCAGACATGACCTAAGGAAACCAAGTAAACCACCGACCAAGTTAACCTAACTCCCTTATTTTTATCAATCAGCTCCGTGCTTTCACAGACAACCGTGATGACCTGTCTCTGGGTCATGTGGTGGTGCTTCTGCAGTATGACTGGCCACAGGGTGAGCTGCTATTTCTAAAAGCAGTGGATAAGATCACCCAGCAGGGAAGCTTCCAGTATGAGAATTTCTTCAACTACGTCACCAGTATCCTTCCTTACAGCCGTGTGTGTGTGTGTGTGTGTGTGTGTGAATGTCCATCTTTTTTGCTCCGTTTGACTGTTATTCCCTCAATAAGAGTACACCCTGGTCCAAAAAGTTGAACAAATATTATTTTCATTTAATAAAACCATTTCTTATTGCCCTTTGAAGCCAATACTCTAGACTGGAACACTGTTAGTTTTCTTAAGCTCTTAGTTTTCTGCAGACATTGATATGCTGGAAGAATTTGCCTACCTGCGTACTCCAGAGGGGGGGAGGATTCAGCTGGAATTACTGCCCAATCAGGGGATGCTCATCAAGTACGTCCTTCCCAAGTGGGCCTTTGCTGTTGGCCTTGTGAATTTTTGCACTCCCTTTCTTTTTGGTGTTCTTTTTTACTTTAATTTAGAGGACAGTAGTGCACCTTGATTTTGGTAATCATGGCCTATAGGGAAGAATAAAAACAACAACAACATACTGTTGCATATACTGGTGTAGGAGCTGGCATCAAGGGAGAGAAAGGCATTTGCAGTATAGGGCAGCGTCTGGTTATTTACACGAGCTCCTCCTTTCATTATTGTGGAAATTTAGACATTTGAGTGCACGCTTACTGACAGAGTTGTTGAATGTTGCTATCCCTCAGGAACCCTAGTCCCGCCCTGGGGGTGGAGTTTAACACCCTTCTGCTACAAGGGGTGCAGACGATGGACAGGTACCCCAGGCCCCTCCTCCCACAGTCCCCCATACATACCAGTCACCCCTTCATCCCACACCCCAAAGCTTGTCATTCCTCCCAGTTTGATTTGGGCCTGTCATTTTACATCGAGAGTTAGTCGTTTTTTGATTTCTTGTCGGCGTGCGTTTGTTTATTTGAGCCATTGCTCCTTTTTTCTGTGGTCATCACTGTTGTTGTTTGGTGTCGTTTGGAAATGTTGATGTTGTTATTTGGCCAGTTTAGTTCTTTTACCTTCCCATATCACTTGTTCTCATTTCATTTGTGGAAATGCTTATTAAAAAATATGATTGAATATCGCTTGTGCAGAATCTTGTCGGAATGATAGGCTCTGTGCTCCAGAACTTGCTGAGAATGTTCTTGTTATGATGTCAAGATGGATTTCCATAAATTTTGTTTAATTTATCTATTTATTTGCTTTTGCATCTCATTTTTTTGTGTCTTCTATGGCTATGATGTAGTTTGCACAATAGAATGATGTTTCTAATCTGCTCATAGCACAGTGGTAGCAGTTTAACAGAGAATATCTATTGTTTCTATATCCCTCTACTGTTGCAGGCACCACACTGTGACCCGAGGCATTACCAAAGGGGTGAAAGAAGATTTCCGCCTGGCTATGGAGAGGCAGGTGTCGCGCTGTGGAGAGAACCTGCTAAACGTCCTCCATCGCTTCTGCATCAACGAGAAGATCATCATCATCCAGTCTCTTCCTTGATGCCTGGTCCTCACTGACATTTGGATTCATTTCACCCACGTGGGTTTTTTGCAGACAGGAACAGAGCAAGTTTCTCTCACTACTTTGTCTGATTGCTTACCATTAGCTATATGACCAAGACACATTCCTCTGGAATGCCCCGGAAAATACACATTTTTGGGGGTTGCGCATGTTTGCTGTCTGTCTTTGATGGCCTCTGTAAATGAGTTTGCCACTTTTCCTTAAAGTGCTTATTTCTGCTTTCAGACGGTTTGAAGGGACTATGAATTTCTTGGATTTAAAATAATGTTCTGAGGATTTGACTCGAAAGATGATGTGTAAAAAGGAAATATGTTTCTCAAACTGTCAGTCATCAGT
>OMLC01066792.1:14953-35412 GCA_900302585.1 Regalecus glesne | reverse complement strand
GTAGTATTAGTAGTAGTAGTAGTAGTAGTAGTAGTGGTAGTAGTAGTAGTAGTAGTAGTAGTAGTAGTAGTAGTAGTAGTAGTAGTAGTAGTAGTAGTAGTAGTAGTAGTAGTAGTAGTAGTAGTAGTAGTAGTAGTAGTAGTAGTAGTAGTAGTAGTAGTAGTAGTAGTAGTAGTAGTAGTAGTAGTAGTAGTAGTAGTAGTAGTAGTAGTAGTAGTAGTAGTAGTAGTGGTAGTAGTAGTAGTGGTGGTTTGTTGTAAATCTTGCTGTAAAAGAAAATTATCTATAATAGTCATGGTAAACTGTCAGCTTATCTTGCTAATGGTGTTTCTGGTTCAATATGAAGGGAAGCGGTGAGTCAGACATGGGTATCATGTTGATACACAATACCCAGATATCCTTTCTACACCTCAAACTGAAAGAACTTTCCAGACAAGAGCCTCATACACAATTAGTCTATCATCTTGACAAAACAAAGCAAAGGCCAATGAGAAAAACCTGAAAGGAGCCATCTCTCTCTCTCTCTCTCTCTCTCTCTCTCTCTCTCTCTCTCTCTTTCTGATTTATATTGAAATGATAGAAAGGAGAAATGGCTATAATTTCACGTGATTAAAGGTTCTTCTAAAAGTCTCTTTTTCTGCCTCTGTCTCTTTCTCACACTCAGACACTCACTCACGTATACATGAATTTATCATATTGAGTTGCTTCATGACTCCGACTCCCTCTTCCCTCCAATACCAATCCAGTCAATCAAGGAGTTGAGATTCACAAAATAATCCACTAATCAATCAACACAACAGTAGGGAGCAACCGTTTGTGTACCGATGGAAAATGACATGTGTACACATTTGGATTTGTTTTAGGGGGTAACATGCCTCTCAGACTATGATGCAACTCCAACATGGGGGAGTGTTAACGTTTGTCTTCCAGGAATCCAGAAAAGTGCTATTAAAGCTCATTCTCTCCTGGAAACCCACCCAGCCGGGTTTATGGTAGAGGACCGACTGAAACATGTTAACACACGCTGGGGCCCAGAGTCACCATGACATGCTGACAGTAGTTGTTAGGACTGTACTCATACTGACACGTAAAAACAAGGAATGACTTCCCTCACAGGGATGTGCTGACAGGGAAAAGGTTCAGCTCAGGACAGTGTCAGCACTATTATGGTCACCTTTTATCTTTTTAAAACTACTCGAGTCTGTTTCATTCGTATAGCCCATTATCACAAATTGCAAATTTACCTCATAGGGTTTTACAGTTACACAACATCCTGTCCTTAGACCCTCACATTGAATAAGGTACTCCCTAACAGACCCTAGAACAGGGAGAAAAGAAATAGAAAGAAACCTCAGGGAGAGTAACAGAGGAGGAATATCTCTCTCTCTCTCTCTCTCTCTCTCTCTCTCTCTCTCCTAAGATGGACAGACTACATAGACGCGATAGATATGTGTGCACAATAAAACACAATTTACAAGATACAACTTTTCAAGAGGATAACAGAATTATAAGATCCAGCAATCCCAAACTCAGAATCTGGAATCCCATTACAGCAGCACATCAGTGTGTTCAAAAGGATGCGTGACTTTCCAGATCGTGGTTATTCTCCCTGTGTCAGTGAACAATCTGTCTCCACAATACAAGAACTGTAAGTCACATCAACCCTGCATTGTTTGAGGAGACATCTGTTCAGACCTGCAGTCTAAACCGAAGAGAGACCTGAAACTCAACTGTAGCAAGCTCATTGCTGTGGGCCCACATGGAACCACTCGCTTCTGATCCATATCTTTAGTAAGCATCTGATAAACAGCATGCAGAGAAAAAAACAAGTGAAGCTAAACCAAAGTCGCTCAAGGCAAAACGAACAGTCGCCTTAAAAACACCTAACAGTTCATGGCACATGTTGCCTAACAGATGCTCCAATTTCCAATCTAAATAAGGCTGCTGTAGAAGAAGGTAAAATAGTGGTCCCCCTTTTCTATGGCAAATATTTCAACGGTCACCTGTCAGAAGGTCAGAGGTCAGCTTGGGTAAGATATCATTTATTGTGACGTGGAAGTCAGACTGGCTGGCTACACCCCTGGGGAAGTATTATTAAACCAGAGGTGACACTGCTCTCCACCATGAGCCAGCCTCTCTGCTTAACCCAGTCCCTGATGCCTGTTAGTCTCTGGGGATCTGATGGTTAGAGCAGAGATCCTGTAACCATAAGGTCACAGGTTCAAATCCCCAGACTGCAGTTGGTTCCTCTTCGGTTTTTGTCTGTCTGTGTACTGGTGGAACATATGGGTCAGTGCTTTTATAAAATCAGTCACAGTGGTGTCGGGTCAAGAGGGGGAACGGCATCACTCGGTGGGTAGAGAGGTTGTCTGCCGACCAGAAAGTTGCAGGTTTGATCCCCAGTCCTGCAGAAAGCATCTTGAGGTGTCCTTGAGCGAGACACTGAATCCCCCCCCAAATGGCTCCCCGGGAGCCACATGGTGGCTGCTCCTACACAATAGGATAGGTTAAATGCAGAGGATTGAAAATGTCCCCTCGAAGACTGATGAGGGAACAATGATTGTTATTTATTATTGGCTGGAAAGCGCTTGGGAACAGACATTCAACACTTTCAACTTAATGAGACCTCAGTTGAAAGAAGAAAGACCAATCTGCTACTTCCAGGAGCATATTTTCATTTGCTTTGAACCTTATTTTTCTGTCTTGTTCGCTGTTAGACCCTGGATATGTGTATTTCCCCAAACAGATTCTTTCCAGGTCCTTAGGTTGTGTGTCTTTGTCCCTGGTTGTGTGTTTGGAGGTGATGCCATGGATAGGACAGAGTGGAGGAGAGCTGCAGACTTCTGTCTGGCTGATCAGGTGTCACCAGATAGATTTCATGTTTTAAGACGAGGGACATGACCCGAGGACATGACAAGATGTTAAAGTGATGAAACATTGGATCCTGATATAGAAAACCATGAGAACACTCCTTTTAGTAGCACTTTCTCTTTCTCTCCATCTCTGCCTCCCTTTACACATCTCTCTCTCTCTCTCCACTGAGTTTATGTTTCAATGTTAAAATCTTATGGGGTTTTCTCTAAAACTCAGCCAGCATCTGAAACCCTAAACCTACCCAACGCAACCAGTTCAACTAGAACAAAATTAAAACCCAATACTCCCAGTGTTAAAGTCCACATTAGGGATGTTCCTGAAACTGGAGCTGCGAGCTTTTCCACAAGGACTTTAAGCCCGTGTGGAAATAAATGTTTCTTCTCCCAAGGCTCCGACGTTACAACAACACACAGCTAGCCTACTGCTCATATAACTTCCCCGACAGAGGTCATTCAAACTCGGACCTTAATCAAAAAATCCATTTGAACTTGAGGTTCAGGCCATCGATTTATCTGTGATATTGTCCCATCTCAACATCAGACCTGCAGGTCATTATCACAAGCTCAGAGAGGTCAAAGGTCATGAGGGAGTACTCACCCCAGCAAGAGGGCAGCAGCAGGCATCCGGCCAGCCAGTAAAACAGCAGTCGTATCATCCCTGCAGGCAGACAGGAGAGAGAGAGAGAGAGAGAGAGAGAGTGAGAGAGTGAGAGGGAGATAGAAACAAGAGTGCACTAGAGATGAGGGTAGAGGGGTTCTGGGTAGGTCTGTCTGACTGAATGAAAGTGAGTGTGAAGGTTGTTGCAGGGGGTGTGGCCACCAGCGATGGGCATGTCTCTCTCTCTCTCTTGCTCTCTCTGTCACACTCTCTCTTTCTCAAAAGGAAAGTCAAGCTGGCGTGTAGCTGTTTGTGTTTGAGGGTAGTAGGAGGAGGATTAAGACAGAGATTATTCACACACACACAGATACCTCCAGGCATGAGACTCAGTATTAAGTAGATAACATGGAGGCCAAGAGCTTGGATGAGACACTTAACACACACCCCCCCCCTTTGTGTGTGTATGTCCATGATCTTGTCCCAGGTTGTGTAAACTGCTGACATCCTAGCTTGTGTCTGAGCCTGTCATGTATCAGACTTGATGGTGTACTATGTTACTACATCAGAATTATGATGTACCTCACCAGAGTGATATCATAGTACTATATGAGAATTATCTCATACTCCCTGAGATTTACCGACACCTTTTGGCATACCACTGTATAAAACACTCTACTTTCAGAGAATTCCAATTTTCCCCTTATGGGACTGATAAGGGAATCTTTTTATTTTCTTTTTTTTTACTCCAGCTCAGCATTGTAATCTAATCTTGGTGGAAACTCTGAGAATGTTGGCCGTGGTATACTCCTAGATTGTCTTGAGAATAAATTAGGTACCTGTGTACTGGCTCTTTCTCCCGAGAGTCATATTTATTGATAGAGCACATTGTCATGGTAATGGTACAGCTAAATACTAATACTCTATGGTGACCTTTGAACCCCAGGACTCTGTTCTTGAGCTTTTGCTTTTTTATTTGTATAGCTCAATTTTTGGCCAGAGTACTTGTAACGTATTTCAATTTCCATGACAGATGACGCTGCACAGTTATATTTCTCCATTTTTACGTGTCATGACAAGCCCTCGTGTTATGGGGGGGGCAAGGACTTAGAGGAGGAAGACCAGATACCCTTCCCGATATCTTCCAGTGGAATCTAACCTACAACACCTTTAATGTCATATAACTCTTTCCTGTTTCACTGTATCAAAGTGACTATAACGATTATCTGAGTGTTTGCCAGTGGTTCATTTTCCTCTTTGGTCCCATTTAAAACCAGTTAAAACCCAGCGGGGCCAGGGTAGGACGGCTGGCAGTTGCCAGAATAGGCCTAAAACCAGCCTGGCCCACTCAAAAACAAATCAGAGATGTGTCTTATGACACAAAGACTGTCTCTTGCGCTCTTCTATGAACTGATAAAAACATATCCATGCTGTCATACTTGTCTGCTATCCAAATACCAGAGAGGAAACCAGAAACTCCAAGAAAATGAAAGTGCTTTATTGCCAGATGACCAAGTTTGGTGGAATTTGTTCTCTGCGTTTAACTCGTCCTGTCGCATTAGAGCAGTAAGTGTAACAGCACTTGGGGAGCAGTTAGGAGTTCAGTGTCTTGCTCAAGGACACCTTGGCATGCTTTCTGCAAGGGCCAGGGATCGAACCACCAATCTCCAATTACTATGATCAGATCCTTTCATCAATAGCCAAAGTCTTTTATGGATGATGGAGAAGTATGTTAGCTGTTCCAGTTCTCTCTACTACTCTCCTCCTTCCCTTTAAATTACTTACATGTGGGGAGGCGAGCAGTAATAAAGAATTCTTCAACCCGCCCCTCATGGGGGTCCAAATTGAAAAAAAATGGAGGAAGTCTAAAGGTCAGAGGTCAGACTATATGGTGCTCTGTGTGAACAAACCTGAATCAGGAGCAGACAGAGAAAGGGAATCTGTTTTGTTTGCTTTAAAAAAACACAACTTAATCAACAGCATACTGGGACACAGCGACAACACGAAATGTGAAAAAGTCATAGCAAAAAGAATTATGACTAGAACCTTGAAGGTGAAAATTAGTATATCTGCTCTCTGTATTTTCAAATCCTTCATCTCATTTGTGTAAAAATAAGAGTAGGTATGAGGTGAACATGACTGTAAAATGAGGTAGTAAGATAGGTCTCTAGTAGCAAAACAGCTTATATCTCTATGTAAATGAAGATAATTATACAATTAAAGATAAAATATCTTTTAAAAGATCTGTCTGCTATAATAACTGTTAACTTGCAAGTAGAGACGAGCTGTTATGAGTGGGCGGGTCCTAGAGCCCCATTCAATAGCAAATAAGCGTCCTCTAGTGGTGAGATTCCGTCAAAGCATTTACATTTGTCTATAAAAGAAGGAAACTTTCATTACACTATAGGCATTTAGCAGACGCTCTTATCCAGAGTGACGTACATCAAGTGAGCAGTAAGGGGTTCAGTGTCTTGCTCAAGGACACCTCGACATGCTATTATTAGGACGGGATCGATCCTGCAGCCTCCCGATTGTTAGACGACCGCTTTACCCACTGAGCTATGCCTTCAGAGTTGGATCTACTGTGCATTCCTCATCACTGACAATAGTTACTTATTACTTCAGATAGTTCTCAATTTTCATAAATGCAAACGTGGCTCACTCGTATTCATTCATGTTTAATTCACTTTTTCTTGCAACCATCAGTGTGACACTATTCTCTTCATCACTCATTTTACTGCCTACATAAAACCAGTTCTGCCAGTAAGCTTGTGGCCTGGTCTTTCGCCTTAAATGTCACTTTTCTTTACAAACCAGATTTTATTTCTGCACATGCATCTACTACCCAGTTATACACACTGTCGTCTTACAGCCTAACATCCACATCAACATACTGGAGACGAGATATAACAGACCAGTAGAATTGACCGTACATTTGCCTTAAAAAAAGAACAGGAGTCGTAAAACAAAATGTAACAGAGAGTCTTGATGCATGCTCAATAATCCAGGTAGGGAAATCACAAATGAGGTGAATCAGTTCAACTGGATCAGAGGTTCATTTCAGAAACGTTTCGTCAGTCACCAGGTGACTTCGTCAGTAGGCACTCTGTAACAGAGGGTGCAAGTGAGTGTGAAGTTATTAAACTTGCATGAACGATACTCATGCAATAAACAAATACGAATAGAAACACAATTCAGCTGAAACGGAATCGATGGTAAAATAATAAACAAACAAAGGAAACCCTAAACTGGTCACACAAAACGTACATAATGAGTTTTAGAGAGCAAGGATCAAAATGTATGTACGTATGTATGAATGAAGGATCCAAAATATTTCTGGGGGCCTTGCCGGCCAGGGAAATGACAGTCCCTTTATTTGGTGATTGTATTGCTACAATGAAAATTGCCATCTGCATTCAACTCATCCTGCTCTATCTGGTAGTTAAAAAAAATATATTACTGGCTAGTCAGAGTTTTCACCAACCTAAATAAATAGAGACATTTTTAAAATTCCTTTTTTTATTATTGTCATTTAGCAAGTAAAATTCTATTCTCAATCAATATCCTAGTAGTGTATTGTAATGGTAGTAGTAAAGAATATTGATTCAACTGTCTGTCACTAAAGTCCAACACATTTCAATTAATAAATCCACTGGTACTATTCACCGTTGATTGCAAGAAAACTCCTATCTTAAGGAGTTTGAAAATATGACAATTATATATGGATTAATATTAAGTAACATAAATACATTCAGAGTCTAAGATCAGGTCAATATGTTGATGAGGTTGTCTTTTTGTATTCTGCAGTGGCATGTTCAATGTTCTTCAGACAGTTCGCCGTCTCTCCACCCACCAACCCCCTACCTCATTCGGGGCTACCATAATAAATCTCCGGATGACAACAATTACATCAAATACTGTAACACCAGAAATTCCGTGCTGTGCCGACGGACCCAATTACATGTTACCCACGACATGCGTGGCACAACAACAGGTCTGGCACACTGAAGCGACATTGAGCCGCTCCGTCAGGGTGACTGGTAAATCATCTCTTTCTACTGGCTAATAGCGGGAGGTCTCCGCAATTTACCCGCTGAAGACTATCTGTTAACCCACAGACTCCCGAGGTTACTAATTTCATTTTCACGGCTCGACAGAGAGCCGATGATTCATGCTCCTTCTTTTATTATGGATTTTCCAAGGCGGTTTTTACAGAAGGATCTAAGACAGCTAACGGATTTGCCCTGGTGACAGAAAGCATGTCACATTTTTAGTCTCGGCACGTTAAACCATTAGCCCATGAGGCTAGCAGCTGATTTATGACCGCCAGTCTTGAAAACACGCTTTGATATTGTTCAACTTGCCATACTCTGTTTGATAGAAATGCTCTATGGTTGCTCAGTAGCATCAGGTAATGAGGTAAAGGAAAATGTGATACTGTTCATACGAGCACAATGTTTAATTGAAAGAAGCTTTCTGTCTCATACAGGTGACATCTTCAGTCCTATCTGGGTGGAGGTAACTCCACCCTGATGAACAACACAGTTGCATAACGACCGAAATCAACGGTGGCTTCATATGATAATTGACGATTTACTGCAATTTCGATGGTGATGTACACTACTCACAGATGATTGGGGGATATTTGTAATTCAAACGGATTTATTTTGAACGTAATTCAACAAAATGATTCCCAATAATCAGACAGATATACATTTGTAAAGGGACAGAGAGAAGTTACTATTTGTAATTCCCCGCTACCTCCAATGCTCAATGACAAATCTGTTGTATTCTGACTTCGACCACTAGTTGGAGCACTAGGCTATTTCACGGCAAGTCAGTCAAGGAAGTTAGAACGCTGGGCGAGTAAGAAACAGGTCAGAACCCCGTGTTCGTCTGCCGATTACCAAGTGAAGATATTCCGAGTGGTTCTTTACATTGGTCTCCAAAATGTCCTTATTTTAGTCATCTTAGTCACTTAGTCATCACAAAACTGAAATATTCAACCCAATAACCTTAGGAATTAATTCCCAATGACAACAGCAACAATAAAAGCGACAGAGCTCAGTGGGAAGAGTAGTCATCTGGCAATCTGAAGGTTGCTGGTTCGATCCCCGGTCTTTCAGAAAGCATGTCGAGGTGTCATTGAGCAAGACACTGAACCTCTAGCTGCTTCTGAGCCCCACACGGTCCCTGTTCACTCGTCCCACACAGTAGGATGGGTTAAATGCAGAGAAATCCAAATTTCCCATTGTGGGACTGATAAGGGAACAATTATTATTATTGGGTGCCACGGTCAGGAAAGAACCAAACCCTCGTCCTTGCACATTTTAACAGCAATTGTTGTACCTCTTTTTGCATTGCTTTAAACTTGTGCTTTCCTTGAGTTCTTCATTCGAAAAAAAATCCCCTACAATTTGAGTTATACACATTCTTTTGCTTGTGCTATGAACACAGCGTTTCATAAAATGAAATTTTCCTCTTAAATTGTACAATCACCTCATTGTAAGATGGTGACAGATGTATTTTCAACCTTCACCAACCCCCTCCCCGTTCAGGGATAGTCATTCTCTCTTCACAAAGATGACCTCTTTTGCAGAGTGCCTCCCTATCAGGGATGTGCACGTCCTCACCATTATGTACAGCCATCCCATTCTCTGTGAACACGTTACCATTGCAACTCCAGTAAATGGCCTATTTGCATATGGAAGCATCATTAGTTTTGGTTGTTAAGATTCTATTGTTTTTTTAAGGGCGGGGACATCTACAGTATGGTGAGACTGACTTGAATATCTTATCTTATAAAGGTGTCACCTTTATAAGGTAAGATATTCCTTTAGATAAGATATCCCTTTATTAGTCCCACTGGGTAATATTTCAAAGTGATGAAAACATTTTTCTCGTTAAACGTTGTATCTCGAATAACTGGTTCCCCTTTTTTTGTGTTCCACAGCGAGAAACTTTATTCATTTGTCATTGCCACAATATTTGTTCTCTGTCCAACACATCCCATATTTTATTGGAGTGGTGAGCATTTCCAGCACCCCGGGACCAACTCCAATTATTTTTCCTATCGCCTTGCTCAGAGGTAGAGGCAGGAGTATTAACTGAAACATGTATGTCTTTTTGATGGTGGGAGGAAACCAGAGCACCCAGTGAAAACAACACAGACCGTGGGAGAGTATTAGAATATTGGTGGTTGGTAAATAACTATTTGGTGTCTTACCTCAACTAACAGAAAGAGAGAGTGGACCAGAATGATTATTTACTAAAAAACAACTCATATCTTCCCAATTGAGTTATATCTGACACTAGCCCAGCAGCAGCTGCACACCCTCACGGGAAACTCTCACATCACCAAATGATCCTTGCTTCATCTAGAAGTATGCCAGTTCTCTCAGATTCTCCTCTTACTCCAGCTGTACAGTCCAGGGCCAAACACTTCATCTGAGCCAAAAAGAGTAAAACTCTTGGTGTTTCCTCTTTTTTCATGGTTCTGCTCTCATTAAATTGACTTTCATCTCATTCATCTATTTCACAATGTCCCTTCCAGTACATGTACTTTTCTTGTGACCACTTAGATGAGTGTTGAAACGTTCCCCTCAATACACTACTTCTGACGTCCTTACCTGGATTACTGAGCATGCGTAGTATCTAAGTATCTGCATTTTCTTTCTCAATTTCACAATCAAGCCAGGTCAAGTCCATTTCATTTGTACAGGCCATCATCACAAATTAACTATTCCCTCAGTGGGCTTTACATTAATGCATCATCATGTCCTTGGGTCCTAACATTGCGTAAGGAATAACTCCCCTAAAAAAACCTTCAACATGGAGAAAATTAGGAAGAAACCTCAGGGAGAGCAACAGAGGGGGCTCTCTCTCCCAAGACGGACAGCCGTAGTAATCGTTAATAATAATAATAACAACAACAACAATAATAATAATAGTAACTTCCTTCATAGTGAAGGTATTAATCAATGCATATCTAAAATACAAACAGGCCAGATCAAGCCACCAGACCAAGATTCATCATATGGCAAATTGTCCACATTGCATCCACTGCTGTGATTCCATGTCATTCCATACTGCAGCCTCATGGCCATAGCACCGGATTCCTAGATTCAGCATCACCTTTTCACAGACTGAGTCTTGATGCATGCACAACAATCTAGATGAGGTAAGTTAATTAAGGGGGAACCAGTTTATTTAGATACAACATTTATTGAGAGAAAACGTTTCATCACCCATACAGGTTATATCTTCATTCTGAAGATTATTTAGAATGCTCTAAGATAAAAAGGGATGTCATAAAAAAGGTATCAATTGGTTTAACTGAGTCAGGGTTTAATCAGAAACATGTCATGACTCAGACAGATGACATATTCAGTATGATGATGTCTGAAGACATCAGATCCAGTCTTAAGACTGGACCCAGATCAGATCCAGACCTGAATTATTGGGCATAAATCAAGACATACATAGGGATGGTTTCACATGCAAATCTACTGTCATTGCAAGTATACCCCAATGCTATGTGAATAGTACCCATTACCACTAAATGTCAGGCAAATGGCTAACTTGCATATGAAACCACCCTTTGTTTTGGTCGTCATGCCACTGCATTATTTATAAGGGTGGGGATGCCTGCAATCAGCCCAGACTGAAGATGTCACCTGTGTGAGGGATGATGCGTTTCTCTCGATAAAATGTTACGTTCAGATGAACGGATTCACCTTTTGGTGAATGCCAGGGGATGAGGTTTGCTTAAATTGAAGTAGTCGACTCAGTAAGGCCAAGACGAGTTCATATGGCTCTTGTAGCACAACGTGTACAATACTAACGCGGCCATAAAAACAACTCCCATATGCAAACTGCAAGGCTGAGTTATGGCGCCAATGAGCAAGAAGGGTGGGTGTAACCAAAATTTAAACGTTATTCTTTCCTCTAATATAATTGGTCGAAATATGTTGACGTAGCATGATTCTATCCAATAGGATAACCTCTGTACACATAATTTAAGACGCTTTGGCGTTGTTTGCTGAGTTATTCCGTATTAACCAATTGAATTATAGATAGCAGGAGGGGGGAATATTAATAAGAGGGCGGGGCCTGATGCTGGAGTCTGAGTGCAAGGTAACATGGAGGTTTAGTTTGCTTCCGGCGCCCGTAGACGAGGGATCCATCGCTGTTTAATATTCACTTTTTTTAAATTACATCTTGTTTTGTGCACTTTGGCCGTCGACATGGAGATGAAGAAGAAAATAAACGTGGAGCTAAAGAACAGGAAGCCCAATGAGGTACGATGAATGAAAACAAAAATAATTTTATTTATTTATTTGCGAGGAATTTAATTAAGGATGTCGGCTGGTCGCCAAACGACGCTGCGCACCCCCGCGTCCTGCAGTAACAAGACACAGCTTCCCATCTCCGGTTCATTAGTATGGGGAAGACGTCTGACGACATTTTATTTCTCCGTCGCACAAAAAACGAGGGACTAGATACGACAGAAATACGACATTGAAAACAACACGGTGTCTAAACGTTATTTGGAGGGTAACGATAAGGGTCGCCCCAGTGTGCAGGGGGCGAAAGCGTGTGCACAAAGTTCTCGCTCCGTGCGTCGGCGCTCACGTAGCTGTAGTCACCGAGGCGGCTAAGCTAATCAGCTAACCGCCAGCCTGCCGTCCCGCCCAGCCACCACTCCCCACACCAGACCCTGGCTTCTCCATACGACGGTCCGTCCACAGTTTAAACATGGTGTGTCCGGTCCATGTGTCCCTCAGACGTCCGTCTCAAAGTCTCTCCACTTCCTCCTGTCTAGCGGCGGGTTCTCAATCAGGTCCTCGGACACCATGAGAACTGCTGTTTTATCTGTTTTATTAACGTGTGAGTTCATTAAATTGGCTAGTTCCGGTTAGTCCGGTGATGAATTGAGGTGCTTTCACGTCCGGAAGAAGTGTCGGTGATTAACTACCTGGTAGAACCGAATCTGAGAGCTTGATGGAGAACGCTACGCCGTATTAAACTGATTAGATCAACCAGGTAACCGGTTGGGAGGCTCGGTGAGAGATACTGACCTGTTGGAGGGGTTTTCTTTCTACCATCTTACCTAATAAGTGATTTAAACTACGGTAAAATAGACTCCCAACTTGCATCCTATATATTGGATATGGGTTCGTTCTCAGACCCCCATCAATACCGAATGTCACTCATTCGCCATTTCTTCAAAGATGTTTTCTTATTCACTCATTAATTCACCAAGTTACACTGCTGTTGCTGTTTACTACAAATAAATTTGACTTGGAAATTGAGTCATACATTTGTTCATTCAGTTTGTAGTGTGTCCAGCGATGGTTCTTCATCAGTCATTCGTTTAAATGTATTCTTGAGGTGCCCTAGTGGTGTTGATATTTAGCCAGGGTGTGGTTTGTATTAGGGACAATCTTGATGTGACTTCAGGGTCCAACATCAGAAGTATGCCTATAATTGAATGGTGGAGCTACTCTATGTTATAGCTGTATTAAGTCTATTATGGTCTACATTGGAGAGTTTGTGTTGTTCTACTCGAAACTTTCCCTTTGGTGTTCAAGGCATCTGAATGATTAAATATTAGCCATGGCTCTGGAGGTTGAGTGGATTGCCTAGTAATCAGATGTTTCCTGGTTCCATCACTGGCCTTACTGTCAATGTGTCTTTGAATAAGACAATACATTTTCCCTTGTGGAACTGATGTGTAATTAATATTATTATTAATTATTTAGTCCTTAACTGCTCCTGATGGCCCTGCATGGATGATTCCGTTATCCATCCATTGTCAATCGCTTATCTAAAGTTGAGTTGCAGGGGAACTGGAACTTATCTCAGTCCTCATTGGATAAAAGTCATACCCTGCACAGGTTTCTGATTGCTATTTAATTACCTGGAGAGACTGGGTAACTTAGGTTTTCAGATCATTTTTGAAAAGTTCGCTGTCCAAATTGAAACACAGAAACAATCGAAAAATAACGGGGTCTCATTATGAGATACAATGATAGACTGGCAATTTCAAAGTTATTTTCACTGTCCACACTGAGTCATAGTGTTTGCTTACTTTGGAAAGTGTCTTCAAAAAGTGTGAATTTATGTCCAACACAAAAATAAATCCATTTTAGTATTGATCCGTGTTATTGTGGACTTGACTCAGAGCGTAGAAACAAGTTGTTTACTTTAAATTAGTACCATTCAGCAATCCCTCCTGATATTCACTCATAATAATTTTATGGGATACATCCAGCCTTAACCCCTCACAGCCCATGGAAATAAGTCCATGTCCACCCCTGTGTTGTGGGGACTAATCATGATACATAAAAACGGAAAATGGATCTCATTATAAAGCCCTGCCTGGGCTCTAAACCAGCCCTAGCTCCGTCCTGGTCCTATGTTGTCAAGTATTAGCTTAGCCCCAGGTTGAGAAGGTGTAATTTTTCAGTGTGAGACTGGCACTAATATAACTGAGTTGAATGTGATCCACACTCTCTCTGATAGGCATTATCTGATACATGCGAACAAGAAGAAATGCAAGATGGAGAAATGCAAAGTTTGTAACACAAAAAGGTGAAACGGTTCAACTTTATAAGAAATTTATTCAGAATCATTTCATCACTCTAACAGGTTACATTTTCATTCTGAGCTTACCTTAACCTCTTATCGAGTTGAACCAATTCATTTTTTTGTGATTCAAGAAAAAGTTTGTAACAGTGACTTCAAACAGAGGCTCTGGCTTAGGTCCCCTATTATCCCTTGGGTACTTGGTGCAGTGCCTGGAGGGCCCCTGTCGGTCATCTATCCATTGGCAAACCGAAAACTCTGATAGGAAACCATAAGCAGCAGCCTGCATGTTTTTTGTTTTTTTATATTGTAGTGTTGTGTACCAGTGTTGGGTTATAACAGTAGGGTGTGCAAATATGTGAGGTATTGTTTTTTTACAGTCCTTTTTTTCAATTTCATCAATGCCAAGATTTGCTTGCCTTCCTGGTTTATATCATTATGAAATGCATACTTGAGGGCTTTTTGGCCATTGGTCAGACTAAGCAAACAGTTTTAAGACATTACGTTGGGTTCTAGAAATGTAAGATGGGCTTTTCATCAGTATTTTTGAAATTTAAAAGAGCAAATGATTAATTGAAACAATATTCAACAGATCAAATGATAATGAAAATAACCATTGTTGAAGCCCTATTGCTATGTTATAGTTTGCTTTTGTGGTTTTAGATAGTACAGTTGAAACTGGACGGCTGTCTTTCTTGTGATGGGGAGTTGGATGGGCTGACAGATGAGTACCAAAAGCTGGAGACCCTCAGCATGACCAACGTGGGTCTCACTTCCCTGGCCAAGCTCCCATCATTACCCAAACTACACAAGGTGGGCTCTGAAACAGCTCCACTACACAACTCAACTACACACTGTTCCTTGGAACGACCTACTCTACAGTAACCATTAAAAATAATAATCATTAAAATGTTTATGAATAGAATATTTGTGAATTAACAGTTTGTTTGAACAAAAAAGGACATTAATATGCATTTAAACCTTCAGGATGGTAACTGAAATGCTGCAATGTGTGCTTTTTATTTAGTTGGATATCAGTGATAACAGTCTCTCAAGTGGTTTGGATGTCCTGACAGAAAAGTGTCCCAACCTGACCTCCCTCAACCTCAGTGCTAACAAGATCAAAGACATCAGTACAATTGCACCACTGGTAAGATGTGAACTGATCAATCATATTTATTTATCATCTTAATTGATCAGGAAAGAGCTTTATAGTAGAGTGTGTTTCCTCCTAATGGTATTGGATACGGGACTCTTTTGACATATGTTCTATTGCAGACAGCTCCTAGTGTTGGGTCTCTTTTTGAAACAGAAGCTTAATTTTCTGACTGGGTTCTCTGAAAGTGATGATAGGGTTGTCACTAGGATCAGGCAATAATTTTAAAAAAACTTAGAAGAGATTCCACCATTCATTCCAATTGCAAGAAAAACAAGTTATTTTGAACAAACTTCAAACAGTTGAATACTTCCACATATTTCACCGAGGTATAGTAATGTCTTATAGTTTGAAAGGAGTTGCTATGTGGGATCAATTAATCCAAACACTTGAGAACTAATAAGAGAATAGGAAAAAACTTTACCCGTGCGCGCGCACACATGCGCGTGTGTGTGTGTGTGTGTGTAAAATACTGCTATTTTGGTTGGCTTTTTGTCACTGAATTGAGGCTGTGTTCACCACAGATCTTTAGTGTTTTAAATAAAAAGATTGTTTTCCAAGCACCCAATACAGAGTGCACTTTAGGGTCTATGTATAGTATCATAAGCATCCCTCTTCATTCAACATATGAAACTATTAAATCTTTTAGTAAAACAGGTGTTGGTAATGTCAGCTCTAGTTCAGCTGACCAGTGAAAACGATGGTAGAACCAGAGAGGAAATAACTAGCTAGAAAGGAGAAACACCAACAAGCCACTGAAAAGGGAAGAGTCATTAGTCTTGATAACATAAAACCTTGTTTATTTGAAATGTTTGTGCTCATCACAATAGAGAATAGAAGGATAATGTTTCTTTCATCATCAAACTCATCTTCTTTTGCTACAATGACCAAGCAGCTCCTCCCATTAGTCTGTGCCTATTTTTCCAACACAGTGCAATCTAAACACTTACCTCAGCTCTTCTATAGTTGTTTCTTTAAAAAAGTTTGCATGGAAACTCTGTCTTACTCTGTATGTCTTTGGTAGACAGGTATATGAGGTCTCGATAAGAGTTCCAAGCAGCTCATAGTACAGGGAAAAAATATCCATCTACCTGAGGGGTACTATTGGACTTGAATATGTAAAAGGCTTTTTTTAATTTTTTGGTTTTTACTTTTATTTCTCTCAGAATCCTACTATCAGATTTTTTTGTTTAAAGGTTGATTAAATCTTACTATTTAATAGAAAACAGTCAAGAGGAGGGTAACTTTGGAGGTGTAGAAACGAGCACTACAGAGAAGATGGAGAAAGATCAATTGTCTCACCAAACTATTACCACAGAATCGTCACTTCTCCCATTGCCTCCTTACACCAACAGTCTGTTCTAAACTATCTAATAACAAAAGCAAAATATATTAATTGCAAATCAACTTTAGATAAACGGAAACATATAGCTTGGACAAAGATTCTCTTACTCTCTGAAAACACTTTTTTATGAGTTTGAGTTGATGTCTATTGTTACTTTCAAATACATCAAGTAGCTATCAGCAGCCCAATAGGCTTATTTTTTTGTCTGACTCGTTTAATTATAGTCTAGACTTTGGCTACAGTGAGAGGCTCACACTCCTTGTTGACTCTTTAGCAAAACCTGAAGAAGCTGAGGACCCTGGTGCTGTTGAGCTGTGAGGTGACCTTTCTGGATGAATACAGGGACAGTGTGTTTGAGCTGCTACCTCAGCTCACCTTCCTGGATGGTGAAGTCCTCGACTCAGATGGCCATGATGGTGAGAGATTAAACTTCTGTAACCTGAAATCTTTGTGTAAGCACTAATACATTTGCAATAATAAAATAGGGGTCCATTTTATATTTCACGATAGTCTCCATGTTTTAGGAGTGGACACAGAATTAGATGGAGAATGGGGGATTAAAGCTGGATGCTCTTCCTGATGCCTTGTGGTGGGTTTGAAGCCAGGACATCTGGCTTGTCAGCTCCAGAAGTGCGTGCTGCGCATCCCCTGTTGGCATTAATAAAATCTGATTGATAAATAGATTTGATCAGTGGCCACTTTCTTGGCCTTAAATGCAAATGGCACCTCAGTGTGTATTAAAGGTCAAAGGTAATTTCTAGATGGGTTACATTTTATATTGCTATCAAACGGTAATAAATCGTTATATGCCATTCCATGACAGCATTTACTTCCGTTTCAACAATACTTTTCAGGGTCAGAGATTAACCTTGAATCTGTTTATTTTAAATTGAAAGATGATTAATTAGCCCTATTGTGGTCGTCAAAGTGTATCGTAAATAAGGAATTGGAACATGTCTAATTAATTTCCATTCAACTTGTTTCGATAAACAATGAAATTAGTTTCATGCTAGATGCCTATGTTGCTAAAGCTATTGCCAAAAGCTAACGATATAGCATTAGCTGGTTAGCATTGATTAAAAAGTCCTGCACTGTCAATTTAAATGAACCTGTGCCACTTCATCTACTGTTAACAAAATGTTGATGCTTGATGTAATATTTCTATAAACATTTGGAGTTTGTGTTCATACAATAATATTTGATAAAGCAGATCTACATAGTCAGATTTTCCCTCTTTAGGGATATGACCAGTTAATCTTTATTTTTTTGTATCGTTGACAAGAAGATTGAAGTCAACAGTGTCTTATTAAAAAAGAAACTCATTGCTATGGTCATCTGTGAACACATTCGGAGAAAAACACAATGCTAATCCCATGTTGTTTGCAATAATGAGTTATATTGGCATGGATACAAGGATACAGCTCTGACCTGTTGAAGCAATTGGAGTTCAATAGCTTGCTTAATGTCTCCTTTTCCAATGTCGGCCATAATGTGGCTGCTGGTGAGTAGGAGATTATTTTTTATTTCTATCTTGGACCATGTCAACAATGCAAAAAAAGGCAAAAGCCTTTTCCTTTAATAAAGACGATTATAATAAAAAAATTAATGGCATGTTTCATGACACTCAAGCTTGGTTTACATCAAATACAATAAACAAAGCGGTAAAAATGTCAGTACAGTCAACAACAAAACAGCAATAAGCGACAGAGCATAGCTCAGCAAGAAGTTAAATCAAGATCGAGTTGATACAGTTAAAGTGAATAAGCTACTTTGAAAATATTCATCTTAAGAACAGTTTTGGAATTCCTTAATAGTGTCAGGTATGTGGATGTGACTGAGGAGGGAGTTTTGATGTTTTGAGAGAAAGCCCATCACCAGTTGTGCTGAGGTTGAGGGCTGGTGGTGCCAATAGACCTGTTGATGAAGACCGCATGGAGTGAGAAAGAGTGTATGTCTGAGGAGGTCTGTGAAATAAGCAGGTGATAGCTTATGAGGAGCTTTGAAAGTTATAATAAAATTTTAGTTAATCTGCTGTGACACAGGAAGCCAGTGTAATTTAATCAGCAGAGGTCATCTTTAGTAGACTTTGATCATGATAGGATTACCCAAGATGCATGTTAGTGTAAAGTCTAAAAAGGGCCATATGGACCTTTTTAGCAGGAAAAATAAGAGTGTTTATATGATCAGCTCTTGTAGGAAACAAATTAGAATATAGTAAGAGCAGAGAGATGGCTTCCTCTAGTGGCCATCATGTGTTTACCACTAATACAAATTTTAGAGAGGTTCAATTTCATATGTTGAGCTACTGAAGTATGTGAAAGCACTCAGTAGATCCTTAATGCGTCTTAAAATCCAATCATTCAGACCATATTCAGAGTTTCCCTTGAACACATGTATTCACACAGCATTTAAAGTCTATATGTATGTGTCTCAGGATGCACTGAAGGGCTGCTTAGTCAACGGACATCCTCTGGGTAAGCAATAGAAATAGTATCCAAAGGAGAAAATATTGCATGTGATTCTGCTGAGCACAACTGAACTATCAGAGGTGATCAACCAAATGCAAACTGAACTGCAGATAGCCTATAAAGCAGCTGTTTGGGGAATATAAACTCGGATTGTCTACCTAACACTTTACCAAAGGTTTTGTGTTTGTGTGTGTGTGTGTGTGACTTTCCAACTCATCTTTAAACCATATGTTCCTACCAGAGTGATGTATATTTTTATTTCCATATAGATTAGGGAAGTTAGATCTGATCTCAAGTGGTCATTCCAGATATATGTGTAGATATATTCCAATGCCAGGTGTGAACCGATGTACTTGGAGTGGATCGCCCAAGATGCATGTTGATACCAGCCCAAACAGGTCTATGTAACTAATGTCTTGATTTCTTTCCTGGCCTCAGACGACGACGATGATGATGATGAGGATGAGGATGATGATGATGATGATGCAGCTGGCCCTCCTGGAGAGGGTGATGAGGATAACGAAGAAGAGGATGATGAGGAAGATGAGGAAGAGGTCGGTCTTTCTTATCTGATGAAGGAGGGCATTCAGGTGAGTTATAAGAAACATCTGATCTGATTGGCTCTCAAATGATTAGACAATATTGATTGGTGTGAATCGGGCTTGAGCAGGTGCAGTTATGAAACTCCTGTCTTCCATTAGTGATACAGAACTACTTACTTCATTGAAGAAAGACTGGTAAGCCTTTCTTCTACCAGATCTTCCCGTTAACATGACTGTTATGTGCCACCATTTCTTTATGATTTGAATTCCCTGCTTGCATAAGTTACACAGAACACTGCTTTTGTCTATGCTCACATCATCAAAAGTGTAACTGTGTAAAGATTATGTGGTCTAAGTGAACAGTACAAGAGCTGGCATTGATTTATTTGGGCAGCTTTGCATTTCCAGTGCCGGCAGCTGACAGTTTTTTTTAGTTGTGGGGACAACATGGACCTACCTGAAGAGGTGCAAAAACAAATCCACTTATATGTCATGTCCTCCTCAAACTACAAAAATGGCTCAAATCATGGTGTGAGACAATGCAAAACATCAGATTTGAAACTAGGATTTTTGTCTTTGGATGGAACAACTTACGTTTTTAGTATTTCCTTTTTCTGTTTTTACAAAGAAAACATCTTGGTAATATTGTACAAGACCTATGTGACAAACCTTTGAATCTTGTTTGTTGAGGTGAGCCTGACTGATCCTGATCACATCAAATGTTTTATATCGGTTAACTAGGCAGAAGCAACAGCCAAGACCATGTTAAAAATCCATTTTCTGTAAAAACTGAAGCAGTATTCTGGTGTTGTCCTTTTTAGGTATTTGGGGATTTTCCACTGGTGTTAAATCAGGCACTTGGATTACAGGCGGGGGGTGGGGTGGGGGGG
>OMLC01066792.1:0-14933 GCA_900302585.1 Regalecus glesne | reverse complement strand
GGTCGCTGAATGCTCTTTACATACCTTGAAAGGGATGCATGAAATTACAATGAAGGGGGAAAGCAGCGTCTTCAACAGTCATATGAGGAATGAGGATGTCTATTCCAGGAGGGTTGGCTGAAGAGGGCACGTTCAGTTTTTGTTCAAGCAGCGTTGACCCAAACTTGCTCCCCTTGAAGATCCCTCCATATACATATACTCATTTGTGATGACTTCCTACTGAGGAAGGTTCACTGAACAAATTCAGACTGGAGTGTTTTCCACAGGGCCTCACATGCTTCCCTAACAATTGATGAGACGGTACATAAGCACATTCTGTAGGTTTGGGCACCAGCCTGTGGCGTGCATTCTTGATGCTGACTGCTAATCTCTGAATGAGATCACTAGTAACAGTCTGAATCGATTTTTGAGAGATGTGTGAAAGATGAATAGGAAGTGTATTAAATCATCAGAACTTAACTTGTGGAAATTTTTTAAGTGAAATTCTTCATCTTGCTTGTAGAGGACATGCCGAGTTATCTGTTCTCCTGGCATCAGTGGTCTCAGACATCACTTCTTCAAACATGACTTTGTTTTTAATTAATTGCCAATTCTGCCATATTCTAAATTAGCTTTTTTTTTCCTTCATCAAAGCCACTTACCTACCATTATCAATGAATATGAAAGCATTTGAACACTTACTTAGGCTTTCTTATCATTTATCATCTAGTTTCGTGGCAGGGCTTTAACACCCTGGGTTGCGTCGACACAAAATTGCTGTGCTAGAATAGCGCTACGTAAAAATGAGTCCATTTACCATTTTTCCCTCAACACAGAAGCACAAGTGATTACAGTAATTACATATAACATGACATGCACTCCTGGCCATGATAATCCTATTTAGTGTTAGTACGAGGTCTACTCGATGTCTATTGGTGACTCTATTGCTGTCTGTTTTATTATTTGCTTTGGACGAAAGAATTATTGAATGAGAAAATGTTAATTGATGTGGGTGTTGGTATGGGCCAGCAACATAAATTGTGCATCAATGCACTAATATCAGTCCAGCAGTGGGTAAGTTCTAGCTGTTTAGATCAGTATTTGTTTCTGAGATGGTCTTCATCGACAACCTAAGAATAAAGCATAATTATGCATGCTCAATAATGCAGGTAAGGAAATCACAAAAAGTTGACTTGGTTAATCCGGACACACCATTTAGTGTGAGAAATGTTCCATTATTCATGTAAGTGACTTCTTCCGTCTCTGCTGACTGCAGGTATCCACTGACCTTCTCTATTTCCATGTATAAGGTTGGTTATAGCTTCTCTCACTTAAGATTGAAGACGTCACTTAGATCAGTGATGAAATGTTTTTCACACTAAACACTGTCCAGGTCACCTGATTCAACTTTTTATGATTAAGAATAGATCCATTTCAAAGTTGTGGAATCTGTCCTCTACCTTCTACTCTTTATATTTTTAGTGAATAAATTAGCAATAAATTCAATCCCCAAGTGGATTGTGTTTATTGACTCGGGTACCGTCCTATGCTCAAGACAGCCCCAGAGATGTTGAGGTTTATCCTGAAGCTGCATGTTAAAGGAAGAAAAGTGACACCACAACATTGACATGTGCAATCTAAGGGTAGTGTTTTATCTGGAAGTGAAGTCGAAACAGTTTTAAACTGTACATTTTCCTATCCTTTTGTGCACATTTTCCTAGTACAGTATAGAAGCAAAGCTAGGCAGTAGGCAAACTGCAGCTCTTTATTTATGTGGGCCACGATCTATAAGATATCTGATAAATACAGTGGTTTTCAATTTTCAGCATAAATTTGATCCGAGTAATTTTTCCAATCAGTTTCCTGTAGAGTTCTGACAGAGGTCAAAAGGTCAAACCTCTATATCCCCCTCATCTCATGTTAATCAGCCTACTTGTACTTTCTTTCAGGATGAAGAAGATGATGATGACTACGTTGAAGAGGATGAGGAAGAAGAGGAGGAGGATGAAGATGGCGGTATGTATCAGCTGATAGTCGGATAATTTGAATTTCTAATCTAGGCTTGTAGATCTCAAGAAAATTGGAACATTCATGGAGCTTAGGCTATGAATTCAGCCCAAATTTGAAACAATGACTTGACAAAGTAACATGATTGTATGACATGGATGTGAAAAATTCAATCATTTAACCCTGTGATCTATGTAGGATGAGGTTATGGTCAAACATTTGAAAACCTCCGCTGTAGTCATTGCTGTAGTTTAGGCCTGGAGTGTGAGAGACATACTACACGTGTCGTTTATGAAGTTCTGTTCATTTGAGGTCAATTTAGTTTGTTATTTGGTTTAGGTTTTTAATTGCACATCTGGGAAAAAAAACAATGCAGCATTTAGCACCAAGCACAGTCATAATAAAGACTAACAATAAGGTTGACAGAAATAGCAGTGTATTCAGATATGTCGGGACACATTTTTTGCTTTTGGGAATTATCGATTTTGTATCGCTTTTCCGAAATCGGGTCGCAGAGGAACTGGAGTCTATCTCCGTTCTCATTGGGCGAAAGGCGGGGTACACCCTGTATAGGTCACCAGTCTATCACAGGGCAGAGCAGTTAGGGTAACAGTGTCTTGCTCAAGGACACCTCGACACGCTTCTCTGCAGGACCGGGGATCGAACCTGCAACCTTCTGATCACCAGGCGACCGCTCTACCCACTGAGTCATGATGCCCCCTTCACTTGAGTTTTCAATCTCCTAAATAAAAAGTCTAATAGCGAGAGTGACTTGTCACAGACTAGAACTGACACAAACCCACACTAACAAACGTTCAGGTCTGTTCCTCCATAGTTTGACGCTCTTCAGTCACACGTATTCTTTGTGTTCTCACACACTGCATCAGTACAATGATAACCAGGCAGAGCGCTGTGATTTGTAATCCATCAGGAATAATGTCGATCATATTTTGATCTTCTTATCTTGTGATAAGTTGACATTGCTTCAGTTCACTGTCATTTCTTTGTACACTAACGTGATTGTCTTCTCCTTGGTTGTAGGTCTGTTTTCCTGGCATCCGGTGTGCATGTCTGTTTCAGTAAGTTCTCAGTTGGGTTCCTTTCTCTCTCACGTAGCACACTCACAGGAGAATTGACTCTTTACATCCGGCATAACTCAGTGGGTAGAACGATCGTCTGCAATTGGAAGGTTGCAGGTTTGTCAAGTGTTCATTTTATGGGGAATTGAATGAGTGCGGTCTGGTTAGCTGTATAACGTTGAAGGGCTGTTTAAAATAGCCTTTCTACAGTAGTAGTGTTGTGCATAGTCCTGCCTAAATTATAATGGAGGGCAATGGAGGCCTCGCTTCTCCCCCACTGCCCACATCCTTTCATATTTTCTGTCTCTCCTACCTCATCTGACCTTTTATTCCACTCCTGCTTTTGTTTTACCAACCCTGCTTTCCATTATGAATAATAGAAGGATTTGGGAGCTGGGAGGAGTGACTGTCATGGTGACCTAAACTACACTGGTCTTCAGTGTACTGGATTGTGACGAAGAGCTATTTAGTTACATGTCGAGCTCAATTCCACGAAGGAGTGTCCCTCAGGAGTACAGGCCTTGATAAAAACGCTATTTATTCATCCCCATATTCCACAGAATCTCCACTACATCAACTAATGGGAAAAAAAACAAATCTGTGTCTGCATGCCCATTCTTTGTGTTGCTGGCGATGTGTGATGACTTCCATGCACATGTTATCAATGATTCAAAGAGCAAGTTATCCTACATCCTAGTTGGCAGCGTGGTTCTACAAATAGAATTGTATTTGTCGATCAATCTTGGTAACTGTCAATATCTTATACATTCTCTTAATCTTAAAGCTAGGTTAGGCCATTTGTTGTAGACACGTGTTTTGTTATATTTGTTGAACTTTGTCTTTACATCCGAATTCTGCATCCAGCATTGTGTTGCATGCCTGTCTTATTTAAAGCAAATGTAGGATTTACTTAAAATGTAGTAAAGTGTAACATGCAAGTCATAAAACACGTGGATACCTTATAGAAATTACATCCATATCATCTCCCTGGCTCAGTAATTGTCAACTACAGTACACGTTTCATGTGTCTTGTTTCGACATGTCCTGTCTATAAGCTAAGATATTGATTTCTTATTTCCATAAGGGGAAATTTGCAGTGTTACAATTGGAATTAAAAGTTATTATTTGAATTAAAAGCTCGCGCTGGTTTGGTGGGAGGGGCTAAGGAAAGAGAGGGTTGGGGGAGAGGGGTAGGAGGAGGGCCATTTTCTGGCTTTTAAAAAAAACCTTTACCAGAAAACTATCTAACCCAGCTTTAAGTAGTGACTAAATGTCTCTTTAATTAATATTATTCAATTCTTTTCACCGTTTCCCACCTGCAGTACTGCCTGTGCATGACTGAAGGCATCCTTCTCTTCTCCGCTGAAGGATCAAGCTTCTGCTTCAAATCTCGAAAAGGCAAAGTCCGCCTTCATTGGTTCTTTCAGGCCCTGGTCCTTGTAGCAGCCACCACCGGGGTTAGCTTCATGGTGGCCAGCAAGAATGTGTCAGAGCGCCCTCACCTGGTCACCTGGCACAGCCTACTGGGGGTAGGCACCCTGGCTGCCACCTTGCTCCAAGTGGCCTGTGGTCTTTGCCTGCTCTTCCCCAAACTGCTCCGTGTCATCCCTCCCCCCAGGCTGAAGCTCTACCACGCCACCTGTGGCCTGGTGGCGTACCTGCTGGCTATGGTGACGGTGGTGTTTGCCATGTTCTCCGACTGGTTCCAAGCCACAGTGAAGGGAGTTGTTTGGTGGGCCTTCCTACTGCTGCCCTTTTTCCCTGCCCTGGTGGTAATGAACCAAATCACTAATGCCTACCTGCCCCGCAAGAAGATCACCCGCTAGAAGAGGTTGGTGGAGCGATGTGACGTCCATAAATGGTTAGAGAGATAAACGAATATCATGATTGTTTCCCTTGTGCAACTCGATGGCCCCACTTCTGAGATTCATGTGTTGATATCAAAGGGGTAAGAAAAATACTTGACCTCATTACGTGCAATGCTTTTACTGCAGTTCACCAAACATGAATATTCATATATAAACACAGGACTTGCATATAGATGTGGAGTTACCCAAAAACAACTGAAAGCAAACTTGCACTTGAGGCTGGATGGACATCTATGTAATTGAAGTTCATGTTGCCTGTCATCCCTCGGTGTCGCAGGACACGTATTTGCACAAGAAATAAAATACCTATAAGGGATTCTTGAGGGGAATGAAGTACCTGCCATGGTCTGAAACAGAACCTATGGGTCATATACCAATTCTTTAATTATTCTGTCTTTTTGTGTTTTAATTTAAGACATATTTCGTGTGTTGTGTCTGTGCATCTTAAGTTTATGAAATAATAATACATTTTTTCCGCACCGAAATATTACTCTCTCTTCCTTTAACCTATTTTTTAAAAACTATTTCTATATACGTTTCATTCTACATTTACAGCCAAATAAGTAGTGGTTGTGAACCTACCAGGTGGCTTTGTAACGAAAGGTGGAAGATTGTATCTTTAACCTAACATGGACTTGATGGCGATCTGTTTTTGAATTTTCCTATAGATGCATCCTGTTGTACAAATATTTATTGGTGGTATTGTCATGATCATGCCATGAATCAACCTCTTCTCCTTTCTTGGTAGGTGCCCTTTATGATTATGCATAAAATTACATTTGATTTTTGTTCTTTTTCTTTTCAAGCATTGGCAGTTTATCTGCGTGTAATATGGTGGTCTGCTCTCTAGTGTCGGAAAGTTGTATTTTTTAAGGACAAATCTTTTCAGGGCATTGGGAAATTATCAATTCTGATATGATGACTTTTGTTCTAATGAAGTGACTACAGTGTGTAGAAAGTAATCAAAACATCTTAAGTATGTTTTCAATGGGCATCTTGGTTCTACTGACCTTACTGGGATGAATATGAGGCTAAGAAAAACATTTTTCTAAGCTTCTGCATATCTCATCTATTAATTGTTTTTATTTAATAAAAAAACAACCCTTTTTTCCCCAGCCGAGTTGCCTATGGCTGGCTCTGTTGCTTTTGAAACCCCCTCTCGAGCGTCAACAGGAAGGAGGAAGCCGTAGCATGCGTCTCCTCCGAGTCACGTGACGACTAGCCCTTATTATTTAACACATCATGGTCTGGTGGGGAAAGTACAGTGCGTGATCGTCAGAGGAGAATGAAGCAGAATACTTTTCCTTCACTTAACCATGAGTGCCCAGACAACCCAGAGGGGGACACTAGCAAACCTAGAATCCTTTATCCAGTCTAACCCTTATACCCATTTGAGGCTTGGCCGATTATGCCCCACTAACTATGGACCTCCAGCCGTTGTTGGAGATGGCGCAGCAGGGATTTGAACACCCAATTGCATGACGCAGAGATGCTCTAAATATCACCTTAAGCCCCTACGCCACCAGAGGGCCTATTAATTATTTTATGCTATATTTTTGTTTGGAAGCTTTCCTTCAGTGACATATGCTGCATTATAAATCTACAGATGGTTACTCACACTTGTCAACTTATACGATAATAATGTGACCAACATGGCAGATCATACACAAAAAAGAGGTGAATCAGTTCAACTGGATCAGAAGTTTATTCAAAAACGTTTCCAAATAAACTTGTGATCCAGTTGAACTGATTCACCTCTTTTTTGCGACTTCCATACCTGGATTATTGAGCATGCATCAAGATATGGCAGATCATACTTATATGTATATATCTGCCAACATATTAGGTCATTACCAAACTTTAATAGCTTGTCATAATGATTTTGGGATACTGTTTGAGACATCTGCAGGAGTAAACATTTACTTTTGAGAAAGTTATTTCCCATTAAATGAAAAGATTTCCCAGACTGCAAGTCACACTCAGCAAAAATGACGTTATGAGGGAAACAAAGTATGTTATTTCTGTGTATAAGTTGCATTTATACGGCAGGACAGTATTCTCAATTGAGTATCAAGATTACAGAGCCATCTAATGGCCTTGGTTAAAATGCAGTGTATTCATTTGACAAAAGTAGATTGTGTAAGTCTCTCCTGTATATGTTACACAACCAGCCTGCCGAGTAACAAAGTGGCTTGTAATGCAGGAAATATGGTACCTAACAAAAGCACATCTTTTACAAGTGTATATTGTATCCGTTTGCTTTACTGAAGCTATCTACTCAGGACAGTGACCTCTGAACATTGAGTGTTCATTTGATGATTGCACTATTGGTTTCAAGAGACTTGTTGAATCTGCTCCTCATGAAGAGGCCGCAGTTAATACTTGGATTTACTGAACAAATAAAAACAAGAATTTTAATTTGGTCCTTTTTTTATTTAAACCTTGGTTTACAAGGAGCACAGGAAGTAGAGCAGGTCATCTAGTATCCCGAAGGTCACTGGTTTGATTCCCGGATCCTTCAGAGAGCTAATAGAGGTACTCTTGAGCAAAACAATGAACCCATAACTGCTCCCCAGGTGCTGCCCACTGCTTCTATACAATACGATGGGTTAAATGCAGTGAAAAGACGAGAGAAAAGTGAAGACTTTAGTATTAGATAATTGTTTGATATCTAGTGATGATTTCTAAGGGAAAACAAGAGTCACCTAGAAATAGAAAACCTGATTCTTGAACAAATGATTTTATTGTTAGGTGGGTGGTAAAACATGGAAAAGGGGTGTTGAAAACATGCACACTTAAGAACGTCATATCATATATGCCCATATCATCAGCGTACCTCTCGCAAGTTAGAGTAGGTGGAAAAAATTTAGATGGGTCATTAATACACAAACGAAATATCAGGACTCAAATTTGAACCTTGGGGTACATCAAACAAAATATTCAACCATTTATGAGATCTTATCAATCATTTCATTAGGTGAAAAATCAATGTTTGATAACACCGTTATTAGAACCTCGGGGTTAACTGTATCAAAAGCTTTCTTTAAAATCCAGGAAGATGGACCCTATCACACCTCCCTTGTCCCGTTTAGCCTTAATATTTTCCAGAAGAAAACAACTTGCAGTTTCAGTGGAATGTCTTTGAGACTATTGCATAGGATTTAATGAGAAAGAAGCTATATTCAAAAGTGATATCTGTTCAGAGATAAATTATTCTGCAGTTTTTGATACTGCCAGAAGAGTGGATGGATCTGTAGTTACTAATGACTGTGTGTTCACCTGATGTAAACACTGGTGTAATCATTGCAGTTTTCCAGGCACTTGGAGACACTCCTCCATTAATCCACCAATTATCCATTTTTTAAATAGGAAGACTGAGTGCCTCCTTATGTTGGTTTAAATAGGTTGAATCAGGTCATCTGAATTTAGATTTAAAAAACAGGAGGACGTTTCAACACTCGTCTGAAAGTTGAAACGTCCACCTGTTTTCAAGTCTACATTCAAATGACCTGATTCAACCTATTTTGATCTTTTTGACTACCTGGATTATTGAGTATTAAAAGATATTTGCCTCTATGTGTTTTGGTGAATACTGTGTCCATCCCATATGAATCCTTTGCCCTTGGACTATTAGAAGAAATGATCCCATGTACTTTAGAGTAAGTCACTTCTCTAACTCAGAATGGGAACATCGTTATTTGAAGGAGTGACAAACAATGATAATAACTTCCTTTAAATCAGGGGTGCTCAATACGTCAATCACAATCTACCAGTCCATCGCAAAGGTAGTGTGGGTAAATCACATGGCATTAAAAAAATAGACGTCAGCTTATCATCTATCCCGTCACTTGATTGATTATACAGAGTGACGGGATGGATGATAGGCGGACATCTGTTTTTTTAATGCCATGCGATCTATCCACACTACCTTTGCAATCGACTGGTAGATTGCAATCGACGTATTGAGCACCCCTGTTTTAAATGGTAAATGCACTCATTTTTATATAGAACTTATCCAGTCTACTGACCACTCAAAACAATTTAAAATGTATTTCTCACATTTACCAAACATGGTCGATTAAGGCCAAATACCCTTTTCTGATGGTCTACAGTGGCATCAAACGCACAACAATTAGCATGTAGGGCTACTGCAGTCAGTGCATATTAATGGAAATTTCAGAATATGCCAGATTTTAACAGTAGGGGTTTGATGTCTTGCTCGAGAACACTTCAGGATGCTTTTTGTTGAGTCAAGGAAATTTTGAGTCAGAGTTTTTGTAGAATCAATAAAATAAATATTAAATGTTGTTGCCACTTTACTTCTGAGGTGACATTAATTGGTTCGGCAGTAGAACACATGGCTCCAAGTCATGTATCGCAGGTTATCAGGAAAGGGCATCTGGCTGTAATCCACTATGTTCTGTAGATGTGAGGCTATATTATAGAGCACTTTGAGTGGTCACTAAACTATATAAAAAAATAATACATTTACTTGGATCCTGGGTCACATTTCCCTCTATTTTCCTATTGTTTGATTAATAGTATTAGATTTCCTTGTTAATTTTCCTTTAAATCCATCCATCATCAACCGCTTATCAAGAGTCAGGTCACAAAGTCATGCTGGAGCCTAGCCAGTGCTCAATGGTCAAAAGGTAGGGAAACACCCTGGACAGGTCTCCATCGGATCAATATCCTTTCTTCCTGCAATTATCCTACTTCCAATTTAGAATAATGCTTCATAAATATGATAGTTTTAACCATTAGAACATCAAATTCTCATCAAAAGAGAAACCTATATGTTTCACCATAAAACTGATGTGACTGCCATGAGTCCGAGATAGACTTACAGGTATCAGAGTTGAAAGTTTACCACTGGGAATTTACGGTTTATCCCCACGGATGAAGGTGACTGTCCCACTCAGTAGGTCATCCACATTAACTGCTACCACCCCTGAGGGTGAGTCCCATTCCTCACCATCTCCTAGTGCGACAAACACCTGCTGGGAGCTGCCAAGCTGCGAATGGTCCACAGAAATGACAGTTTCCACCTTATCTCCAGTCTTCTCTGCTGGGCTGACCTGTTAAGGCAAAACAAGGAATAGCACGTAAGTCAAGCATATTCATCAACTTCTATTCTCATGTGTATGTAGGTATCCATCTGAAATTTAATTGGACTGTTTTTTTTTTAGTAAGGGGTATTTACTATTGCTGATACCTCTGTGTGTGCACTGGTGTTTAGACCAACAGAGGTATGAGAAAAAACAAAAACAAGATTCTTAAATGTATTTCAATGTATAATTCAACACTTCCCAGATCTTTACTGGATTTTAAGATAAACAGTTTTTATTTTGTGGATGATATTGACAGATCCACTTTTACTTGTCACTATTAGTCCCCACATTGTAGGGGTTGGACACGGATTTAGATGGAGTGTGGGGGATTAAGGCTGGATGCCCATCCTGATGCACCACAGTGGGTCTGAACTCGCAACATCTGGCTAGGTAATTCCAGAAGCACGCTCTACCACTGAGCTACCATGGCTCCACATTTTATGATTGATAATACTGACATCAAAAATATACTCCAGCCCATAATTACTGGGCATTAATGACTACTGCTATTCTCAGCATCAAATAATCAAACAGACAAAAGTACAACACATTAATAAAATATGCTTATGAGAAGTCCCTTCACAAGGTGTATAAGGACAGAACAGCAATGAAGACAATTCAGGAATGATCAAAGTCATTCCATACTACCAGATGCTAATTTCAACCGCATCGATTTTTGTGAATAATTAACTCTCTCTGCTTTAAGAGGTCTTACTGTGTGGGATGTGGATGGTTGCTTCTCGGTTTCCTCATGTTCCTTTATCACATCCATGTGACAGGACTGGAAGTGCTCTTGGAGCTGCAGCAGAGAAGGACAGACCGAGGAGCAGATGGTGCAGCAAAAGGCTGAGCCCTCTTTACTGAAATGCTGACAGTTGATGTGGTCTTGGATCTCCTCCTTACTGGAAAATGGAGTCACGCAACTTTGATAGTGAACCACTGACACCTCTGAATCCGGGGGGTAAGAGATCCCATCTGTTGAATAACATAAGAATCAGTCAGACAAAGGTCTTGTAATATTGGCCTTTATTAAATCATCTCAGATCCAGACAGAGACTTCTCACCTGGGTGCTCAGTCTTCTGGTGTTTGCCAAGGCTGCCTGTACTAGGAAAGAACTTGAAGCAAATGTCACACTGGACCAGAGTCTTGAGCTGCCTGTTAGTTTGACTGGCAAATATTTCCGGGTGTTTGGTCCGATTATGGTACCACAGCCCTGACAATTGCTGCGAAAAGAGATGGAAAGAAATGCATAACTTTAAAGTAGTGAGTACTCGATATGTGGAAAAAAGATGTCTACCGTGACTGTAGTCGTAAACCTACCCTCCTAACCAAAACCCTTGCTGAACATAAACCAAAAGGTAGAACTGTGTAGCTACGTTATTGGTATTTGTAATACCCTTTAAACACCTTGCACAAACGGGTTGAGGCCTTGTTACTACATAAGTCAGAATCAAGCACCACCAGTCAACTTAGACCTCATCTATACAACTAAGCGCTTATACAAACACCTGTGTAATTGATGGACTGGAGAGAGAAAAAACGACTCCTATGCACTCTCTGCATTGTCCTTGTGCACTGCCTGTTGGAGCCCGTGTCCTATTGGACTTGAACTTAGCTTTATGTCATTTGAGTTCTCTCCTGCCCAGACCCTTACTTGTGTTGTATCGGCTTTTGGATGTATGTCAATTTGAATGAAAGCGTCTGGTTAATGAAATTGTTAAGGACATTGTAAATCTATATACCTGGTAAGATTTGTGACAGAGTTCACATCTGAAGATTTTGCTCCCTTTGTGCTTGATCTTGTGTTTTTCCAACAGGGTCGCACTGGTGTAAACCTTGTGGCAGATGGTGCATTTGTGGTATTCTTTGGGATGGAACTCCTGAAGGTGCTGCCTGTGCTCCTCCAGTGAGGAGAAGCTAAAACAGCACTTCTGACAGTCATAATGCGTAGAGATGTCTGACAGGGACCAGGAGCAATATTACTCAATATTACTTTACAGAAATGGTTTTGACTACGTGAATACAGTGCAAATATTTTACAGACAAAGAAATTAGGGTAGAGTGATTAAGACATCTATTGATCAATCAATTGGGTATTAAGTATAATCAATTGGGGATCAATCAGGTGTCCATTTTTATAAAGTTAGACAAGACAAGTGAGTACATCTCCATGCTCTTACTATGGGAGGTCTGAAGGTGCACAGTGAGTCCGCTGGCCTGAATGTAGCCCTTTCCACATTCCCGACACACGTATGGTCTGTCTCCCGTGTGTGTGCGCACATGGCGTGTCAGCTCAATCGACTGTGGAAAGAGTGCCTCACAATACTGACAAGCATACATCTTACCTAAGAAACACAAAAGGCACAGACATGTAGAAACGACAGGGCCAAAGGCATTTTCTTCGAGGGGCAACACAAATCTGATCACAACAGATGCAGGCAAACTGCAGGTGTACCTTCAGAGTGTTTTGTCTTTGTGTGATAGGCTAGCGCTGCAGCTACGCTGAAGGTCATGTCGCAGTGTTTACAGTGGTAGGGTTTCTCTCCTGTGTGTAAGCGCATGTGATTCTTCAGTGATGAGTTTGCCCCGAACTTTGCACCACACTCCTCACATGCGAATGGCTTCTCTTCATAATGCTCTGTCCGTTTGTGGTAAATCAAACCTGAAATATTACCACATACCAAGATTTGAGACAAGAAATTCAGATAGAGTTCAGTGAAAATCAATACAACATGCTTTTCAATGCTGGCCAAAGTATCATATGAAAGCCTCCTATGCAAGCAACCAGTCATGTTTAGCATTGCGCTCAGATAAGAAGAATCCACACTGGACCCAGTACAGAATACTGGATCAGCGGCTTTGTCTCCTCAAAGGTCTTATCAATAAGATCCAAAAGCCCAAACTGATGCAAAATTAGCATTACCAATCTTAAGAAAGAAAGAAAGAAATGATTCCCTTATCAGTCCCGCAAGGGGAAATTTGTTCTTTGCATTTTTGACCCAACCTATTGTATAGGAGCAGTGAGCTGCCAACATATGGCCCTCGGGGAGCAGTTAGGGGTTAAGTGTCTTGCTCAAGGACACCTCGACATGCTGTATGCAGGACCGGGGATCGAACCTGCAACCTTCCGATTGCCAGACGACCGCTCTACCCACTGAGCTATGCCGAGCTTATGCCGAGCTTACTTAACGCCAACTAAGGAATGAGCCTAACTGGTCAAAGTTTATCAGTCTGAATGAGCTGTTATCCATCTCTTTTTTGGGAACAGAATCATAGCTATATGAAAACACACTGGAAGACAAGCACATGGAGAAAAATCGACCCAGCAGGCATAAAACGTCATGAAAAAGCTTGACAGGTAGGTGTCAACTTTTGTCAATGACTCAAAAGTTTCTTTCGTAAGCCTGAATTAGATCCTTGAAATCAATTATATAGTTTTCTACCAACTTAACAGGTAGTTTACAGCCAAATTCTTCTATAAACATGGTTCCTTCAGAAAGCATGTCGATGTGTCCTTGAGCAAGACACTGAACCCCTAATTGCTTAGGACAACAGATGGAAATTAGCCTGGTGGCTAAATCTGAAATATTTACATTGTAAATGCTCATTAATATGCACTGTCCATATAAAAGCGATTATTCTTCTTCTTATTATTATCATCATGCTTCAAAGTCTTACAGGTGCTTTTAGAAAAAAAAACCAAATGGTTTGTTTTTAGGATTTCTTTTGGCTATTTTTTTTAAGTATTTGGGTTTTTCATGATCCTAATAAGGGATCAGATAAGGGATAGGAAAATGGGCTTCACGTATAGCCCATAGGGAAAGAATAAATGGTGCAGCTTGTGCTGCCTGCTTACCTGAGCAGTGGGCAAAGCTGCGGCTACAGAGGTCACAGGCCACCTTCTTTTTGCCACGTGCCGCATCTCGGTGAGCCTCAGCACGGTGATGCCTGAGGGCCTGTAGGGTGGACAGCATCTTGGGACACAGTGGGCATTTATGCTTTAAATCCTGGGACATGGCGCAGCGCTTACTATGAGCCAGCATCCGGCACTTGTATGCAAAGCCCTTTTTACACCAGCAACAGAAGTAGGCGAAGGAGGAGGAAGAAGCAGAAGTAGGCTCTGTCTCCTTCCCACTGGATTTTTTTTCCTCTTCCACCTTTTTGTCCTTATTTTCTTCCTCCATCGCCTCCTGCTCTTCTTTCCCATTGGTGCCGTGGTCTACAATGTTGGTACTATGAGGAGGCTTTTCCTGCTCTGCAGTGTCATCACCTGGCATTGGAATACAGGAAATTTTAACCAGAATCGGATTATCAGCAGCTGGATGGTCCACAAAAAGAAAGTAAAGTGAACACTGAAGTACTGTAGAGACATGAACACACATGTGAATATACACTGCCTTAAAAGTACCATCAACTTCCTGTTGACTCTCAGGCTGTCTACTTTTTTCCACCTCCTCCAGCAGCATTAGCAGTGATGGGGAGCATGAGGAGGGAGATTTCTCTTTAACTGTGTGAAGCAATGTTTGGATGTGCCTCTCACTCAGAACCCCCTCTTTCAACCTGATCATTAGTCTGTTGATTGCCGAGCCTGGATCTGCTTCCTCGCAGCATTCACACACCACCTAAAACAGGTACATTACAGAAGACCTCATTAAATGGAAGTTCACTTGAATGACCTCCCAGTTGATCTATGAAAAACTTCTGTCTACAGAGGACTCACCACTTTAGTTAGCCCTCCTCTTTAGAGATGATATTGAATATCATGATTGTGCCTTATTTCTGTGCCTCTATTTTGTGGAAATAACTGATCCCAGTAAAATAGATATGCTCTGTTGTGTCCATCTACCTTAGGCATCTATAGAAGTAACCTTCAATATATCTGATACAT
>OMLC01066791.1:0-15022 GCA_900302585.1 Regalecus glesne | reverse complement strand
AGCGCTGCCCAACAGAGAAGCAGACCCATTCATAGTGACCTCAGCCAGTAAACGCGCAGTGCTGGTAGGAATGAACGTTGCCTCCAGCTTGACCCAGCAGTGCTCCTCAGTGAGTGATGGCCGACATAATTGCATGCGGACGGCTGCCAGATCCAGTTAATGATTACCTGTCCACAGGATCATCTGTGTATCACCGGTGGGATGCTACTGACAGTTTGGCAGCTCATGTAGATGGACGGCCAGCACGTCTCCTCCACCTCTCTCTGGCTGGGTGGATGAGCGAATTGTGCATTTGCTGGGACTAATTAAGACAAATGAAAACATGGAGTGCTTCCAGGTGATGTTCCAGCTCTGGGAATCTGTGGACGTTGAGAGCTCCGCACATCACCGGGTGTTTTTTTCCTCATATCTCTAAGAGGGGTCGGAGGCCTTTCGACGAGGCTGAGACTCAACAGAGATGCGCTGAAAGGATCCTGCTGAGTTCTGGGGTCATTTGTGCCCGTCAAACATATGAGAGCTTTAATGAAACTCTCCATGGGCTCCACAAAGTGGGAGCTCTCCTCGGAGTGATGAAGTGATTTGTTCCAGCATAAAGCTCCATCACGGCTGGGTTGGATATGGGTTTACTTTGGCCCGGAGAGACTGTGTGCCGTCTCAGCTCCGCTTGGAAATGAAGGCTCTGGACTGAAAAGACTGGAGTTGTTTTGATTCTCCAAAACGTTTCCAAAGTGGGTAACTTCAACACGCTCAGTGATTCAGGGAGACCCGCAGGATGCGAAACGCGCATTCTTCAGGGAGAACGTTCGGTTAGCAGAACAGTAGAAATATAAATCTGCCCGCTAATGACGCCAGTGATTTACATCCGCTAACTCTTGTTTTCTTATTAGATACTGGCGAGTGTTACGGATTACAAATCTCCACATCTTGGCAGGGAACATGACAGCCTGGATTCCACCAGGGCCTCTAATGAAAACAGTAGGAGGCTTGATGCATGGCCTGTTAGCTGAGGGAACCTCTTCTGCTCTTTATTGATGGTGTGTCTTCTAATGCATGTGACTAGCGTTAGCTTGTTTGTGTCATGGATGTCAGCATGTATATCTTTCTATTCCTTTAGATACAAATGTATGTGAACCCTAATGAGACACGCGTCTGCTATACGACACTGTGTAGCTCGAGTAGGGTTGTGTTAAACAGAAGACTGATCCTGTGGTCAGATGGATAGAAACATGTTAACATACTTGGCCCATGAAAACCAAACTCAGCAGTGCTACACTTCATAGCTTGGGGAGCTTAGATGCAGCTTGGGGAAATTGACGTGTCGCTAAGCGCCACCCTTAGAATGCAGATGAGCCAGTGACATTCCAGCCTCAACTGTACTCAGACATCAGCTCAGACAACTCCAATGAAAACAACAGGGAGGAGACATAATACGACAATTTAATAATGGATTCAGCCCAAAACATCTCGAAAACCTGCTTTAACATACGATCAGCTGCCATTTTCCATGTAATTGCTATGTAGTCTGGTTAATTTGTACGAAATCGTCATGGTAACAATGGGGGGCAGTGCTTAGCAACAGGTCAATTAAGGCAAGATGCCCTTCCTGATGCCCCGCAGAGGGTTTGAGCCCACAGCCCCACTCCTTCTACACGATGGAACGGGTTCAAACCAGAGCAGAAATTTAATTGTGTCTATGTACAGTGACAAATCAATAAAACTTCTTCTTCTTCTTCTATTCTATTTAAAATTATTCCAACAAAATTAGAATAATTGGCATAGAAAACCCGATGGTGTCTGCAGCCAGGGCCTGATTACGTTTAAATGAAAAAAGGAGCTCTCTGAGGCCATATTCACAAAACCCAACATCAGGACCACTTTCATTATGCCGTCCAAGCACAAGCCTGTATAACACTCTCCCGCTTGTATAGTTTGGACCGACTGGATTGCTCTGAGCGCTCCTGTGCATCTAATGTTGATTTTACATGTGCTGGGTTGTTAAGTGCTTATTTCCTGAAGCCCTAACGCGAAGGTAAAAGCTGCGGCTTAGCCAAGCGTGCCGTCATGAGCAATAACGCTCGTCTGCACCGCGGCACAGTGAACCTTGCTTGTCATCACAAACCAGGGGCCGTGAGAGCGGGCCAGAAGACGATGATTCCTTAAATTATGATGACAGTGGCGGTCTTGGCGGTCTGCTTTGTCACAATGCAATCTGCAGAAAGCGCAGGTCCCATTGCTTTAGAGTAAATGAAAATACTTGTCCTGGTGTTGGACTGAAGTTGGACTCTACAACTCCCGAGGTCACACGCGAGTCCATCCACGCTCTTAAAGGCCTTTCCTGTGGCGCTCTGCCTCGTCCACATGGAGGGTGTTGAGGATTCAGGGTGTGGTCTATTGTCATCAGAGACTTGGACACGTCACCATCAGTCCCCATGTTGTGGAGGTGGACGCAGACTTGGATTCAGGTTGGGGGATTAAGGCTGGGTGCCCTTCCTGATGCCTCGTGGTGGGTTTGAACCTGCAGCATCTGGCTCGTCTGTTCCTGAAGCGTCCACTCTGCCGCTGAGCCACCACGAGCCCATTGACGTAGTCCCCCTGTCCTTCCTCTGCGTGAACGTAGAGCCCTTCGACACCACCGCTGAGACTGGGCCTTGACAAATGGACTTCAGCGTACGAACACAAGACGGGAGAAAACACAAGCGTCCACACCAGCCATGGGCCCAAGTATAACGATACCATTTGCCCAGTGGATCACTGTACAAAGGTCACATCAAGACCATCTAGTGCCCTGAGTTATCATCCCCACAGTCAGGTCTGTCAACACCTAGAGATGTGCTACCTTGATGGCTCCTACAATGGCCGCATTATGACTATGTAGTCTTCCCACCAGACCTGAATGGAGAGCTCCTCCCCGGCAGCGTCTTGATGCCAGCCGTCAGCGAGATAGCTCCGCAGTGGATCAGATTATTCTCCTTTCTTGACCATGAATGGTGATCAACGGCGACACCCCTGACGTCTGATTCAGCCTGTGGTAGATCCGGATCGATGCAGTGTGAGAAACTTGAATCTGCCTCTAGAACACCAGCAGCTTCGTGCAGGTCTCACGGTGAGCTGTGGCGAACTCTCCGAGCGTGGCTCGGTCCTGTTGTTAGCCTGATGGGTGCAGCGTCGGCCAATGACCTTGGCACGTCCTAATCTCTGGTTTCTGATAAGGAGACTGCAAGTTTATCTTAGTAAAATAAAGCTCGGCTTTCGTAGAGAGTTGAGAATATTTCCATGCCGTCCTGGCTGCAGAGGAGATTTTCATTTTTCAGCCCATGGGTGCCTTGTCAGGACACAAGCCAGTTTGGAGCACATGCAATTACTTAGGGCAAGCATTCAGCGTCACCCGGTGACATTTCTGTCTTTATTATGCTGCTGACAGGCAGCCAGAAACATCTTCCAATGCCATCTGTGGAATTTGTTGGAGGAGTTGCAGGCTTCTGATCTCCCTGCTGCTGCCCTTCCCTTCACCTGCATGGACGTGGCAAGAGAACAGATAAACAGCCGCGCTGGCTGCAAGCGGAGGCTGTTATGTGGCCTGTGCTGCACAACCGGTAAGGACAGAAGGAGGAGGAGGCTCTTTCTCCTGCCTTTCTTGTCTTGTTTCACTATGAGGACTTGATGGGGGACATGATTGTACCTTTCACAGCCACAAATGCCTCCCAGCACATAAAACAGCAGAGTGTGTGTTAAACGTGATCTTCAGGAGATCGTAAACAGAATGTAGTGGTGGATGAGTTTCTGTACCACCGGGGGATCCAGAGGACACATTCACCATGCTGGGGTCATGTAAGCCTGTTTCAAAGCAGTGCTATACAGGCTGTCATGGTCTACCTAAGGGCAGGTCGTCAGGCCGGCCCAGCAAGGCCTCCTCGTCAATCAAGCACAGGAACTGGCTTCAAAACCGACATCGAGCACAGGCTAGTAGCACCTTGTGACCTTTCTCACAGGCAGGGCTGCTGTCTACAGCAGCATGGTGGCCCAGTGGTCAGCACTGCTGCCTCACAGCATGAAGATCCTGGGTTTGAATCCTGTCCCTGGTCCTTTCTGTGTGGAGTTCACATGTTCTCCCTAGGTCTCTGTGGGCCTCCGATTGTTCCGGCTTCCTCCCATCATCAAGAAGACATGCATGATAGTGTTAATACTCCTGCCTATGCCCGTGAGCAAGGCATTAGGGTAAAGACCCGCAGCTGGTCCCCGGATGTTGCAGCTGTTCACTGCTCCTATACAATACGATGGGTTAGATGTAGGGAACAGATTCTGACGTATGTACAATGACACATAAAGCTTCTTCCTCTTCTAGATCTCATCATCAACTCTTCAGCTTGCACAGGTTCATCAGCTGCACTACAAGAGCTTCCACTTCAGCTGAGGGGAGCAAGACTCTCTTTGAAGGACCGTGTTAATTCCTCAAACTGTTAAAACTGAAAAAGACCCGCCAAGGCCTCCAGCTGAAAAGGTCTTCAACACAAACAGATTAGCGGAAGTGGTTTAGCATAGCGGATCAGACTAGCCGTCACTCGCAGGATTCGGCCGGCGATGACAGGGATAGTTCAAATAAAGACACGCCCATATAGCGGCAGGGGTTAAAGGTGTGTCGTGAATGTAGAAGCCTTTGTTGTTTTATCATTATATGGGTCTGTCGGAAACGCCGCCTTGTTAGAACATCCTGAAAGCATTGCGTCGGCACCTCATTAGCGTACTGTAGCCTAATCATGAATGAGATTAGGGGTTAGGGTGCTGCCTCTGATATTGATGTCAGTGGCACAGTGTGCGTAATGACAAGGAAACCCAGTGATGGGAGAGCAATAGCCTTCCACATGACCATACTGTCTAGAAGAAGAAGAAGAAGAAGAAGCCTTATTTACCTATCACTGTACATACATACAATGGCATGTGTTCCCTGCATTTAACCCATCCTGTTGTATTGGAGCAGTGAGCAGCTGCAGTGCCAGGGACCAGCTCCAGTTCATTTCCCACGCGTTGCTCAGGGGCCCAGGCAGAAGTGTTACCCTTTACATGCATGTCTTTTTGATGGAGGGAGGAAACCAGAGTAATTGGGGGATACCCACACAGACATGAGGAGAACATGCAAACTCCACACAGAGAGGACCTGGGATGGTCTGTGGTTTGAACCCAGGCCCTCCTCGTTACACAATGGGTTAAAAACAGAACACATTTCACTGTATGTACAATGACAGATGAATAAAGCTGCTCCTGCTGCCGCTTCTAGGCAAACATTTCCCAGCGGCCTGTGTCATGAGTCTCATAAAACATTGACTAAACGCTGCCTTTATCAGGCCTCGGCCACAATGACGTCATGAGTTGGCCACTGCAGCTCAGACCCAAGCATACCAGGATGAACACGGGAGATGTGTGTTCAAAGGGGCTCGGCTCCCGCCTGTTATCAAATGATCATCAGCCGGATGGTCAGAGGTTTACGAGGAGAGGGTTTATGGGACAAGACATTTCTAAAGGGTCAACGTGCTGTCACACCCTGTGCTCTGCACTCGGTGTTTGTATTGCAAACATGCCCCAGCTGATGACAATGGCGGACCCACTTGCCTTTTACAACGCCAGCATCGACCCAGCTCGGTGTTTGGTGTTCCCTCACCAGGACGTGGACTTTGTTGGCAATCCAAACACTGACTCCCTGCTTTGTGCAAACACAGTGAAGGCGATTAGGATCCCGGGTGATTTCCTCCCGGCCTGGGTTACCTCCCTGTCTTATTGTACAGTCAGGCGGCCTGAGCTTGTACCATCTCCAGAAAGAGGAAACGGATAAAGACACAAAGTGACAGTAAATCAAAGCAGCATGGAGCTAGTCAAGTGTGGTTGAGGCATGATGTGGGGTTGCAGTGTGAAATAAATCTTTATACCCATTGTCTCCCAAGAGATAGGATATTGATTATGGTCTAAAGGGTGATGGTCAAAACCTCTGTCTCCTTTTTGGTTGTTGTGACTGGACACGAGACACCACAGTGATAAAGCAGTGATGTGCACACACCTAACATCACAGATACAGATCTGGGTCATAGCATGCTTCTCCTACTACTGTGAGCAATGACATAGGAGAGTTGGAGCCGCTGGAGCCATGAAGGATGGGTCATGACCCAAAGAACCAGGTCACAGATTCAAGCAGGTGACACAGGTTCTCTCAGGAGGGTATCCGAAGTCTCACTTAGAGACAGGGAGAGAGGTTCAGTCACCATGAGGGTCTCAGAGTAGAGCCTTTGCTCCTCTACCTAGAGAGAAGCCAGTGGAGGAAATTCCAAAAGCACACGCTCTACCACTGCGCTACCATGGCCCATGTCTCCATCCAGCACTGATCTTTATACGACTGGACCCAGTTTGGATCCCTTGCTTGGTACCATCAGGAAACCAAGAGGAGCTGCCACACATTTAAATCTCATCACTGACTTGATTATAGTGTTTTTCAAGTCTGTCTCGCTCTTTGAGTGGTTGGTGAATGACTCCTCACTTCACTCATTGTGTCTGGCATGTTTGCTTCACTTATTATGGCTGCAGCTCCCACCAACAATCACAAGTCAGTTTGTGCACAGTGACAGTATTGTGTTGAGCGAGCAAGCTCTCGGAAAAGAGACAATAATGTGTGCTGTCCCCGACAGTGCAGAGAATCGTACCAGCTCGTGTTTCCTAACCTTCCTGACACGTTCCACAAGCCAACCCCAAAGCAACGCAGCTGCTGTGCAGGAAGGTCAAAAGATGGCTCCAGAAGTGTTCTTAACCTGCCCGGCCCGTGAACTGTTCCCTCTCCACTGCCTCCGCGCACTGCAGTCAAGTAATTTGCTTAGATTGGGAATTTTCCACCACCTCTGGTCAGAAAAGTAAATTATGTTTGCTAGCTTGTGAATGCAGACGGGCATTGGTAGGAGCCCTGCCCTATGAGGATGACCCCTGAGGAGGGTGAAACCCGATCGACTGGTTACCTGCGCAGAATTACTGACTAAGGAGAGTCTTTCAAGTACAGGAAGAGTCTGATCGATGTGAAAGATAGCAGACTTTTCTCCAGTCGATGTGCCCATTCAACAGAATTCCACAGAAATCAGGTGCTCTGCAGATATGAAGATCACCCATCTGTGCCAAGTGTTTGTTCCCTCTGTGCAAACATGCATGTGATCCTTTTGACAGCTTCACATGCCGGGGCAAGCCTGAGAATGACAGAGTGACTTATCTGCTATCGAAATGCTTTGGGAGCTTAATAACACTGGCAGTGGATATGCATTTCACAGCAGCGTCGCTTGCTACAGGCAAATCAAATTCTTCTCAGACATTCCTAAAAGAAACAGGCAGCCATTTCCCAGCTAAACACACTGCCAGGCACTGAGGGACAGGCTGAGAGTTTCTCCCCTGAATCATTACTCTGTAGAATAACTGCCTCCAAACACACACACATGTCCAGACCATCTCAGTCTGGCCTCCCTTGCTTTGTCTCCAAACCATCTAACCTAACATACTGGCTCCTAATCCTGTCCTTCTTCATCATTCCCAATAAAGACCTCAGCATCTTCAACTCTGCCACCTCCAGCTCCAACTCCTGTCATTCTGTTACTACTGCTGTCTCCACACCATACAACATAGCTCTCCAATCTCTCCTAAGCCTGCTCCCTGCAAATCAGTCTCATCCAGGAACATCATGGCCCATCGAGGCTCCTGCCTGATGTCGTACATCAACCTGTCCATCACCACGGCAGGGTAAATGCATATTATGTTGATTGACATTGATTAACACTGGCCAGTTTCTACTTGACTTAAATCAATGTGAGAAGATAATGGATGTGGAGCTACATTTGGCACAACCATAAGCTGCACTAAGTGTGGTCCTCTGGCTTTGGGGCTCCCTGAAATCACATCATCATCCTGCCAAGCACAATTCCATCTTGAACTGTGTGGCAGGCTGGCGGTTCTACAGAAAGGGAGCCCTGTGTGTGACGCCTGTCTACTATGGATGCTGGTCATCTTGTCAATGATGGACACTTGACTTGAAACTTGCCTTGAGAGACTTGAGACTTGTGCCAAAAGCCTCATAGACAGCCCCTGCTAGCGCCTGTACGACAAGATTACTGGAGCACTGATAATAATCTGCCCGCCTCCCTTTGCTCTATGGTATTTAGCCAGCGTAATGAAACCCAAATCAGTATCAGTCGATGCTCAACTGTCAAGCACGGGGCAGATGACGTGTAACTGTAGGTATGTTGGTTGAGTCATCAGCAGACCCCTTCAGCCGTGTGATTTCTGTTTGCTCCACATCTTGACACCTGACGTGTTGGTTAACTTGTAGAAATCTGTTACCAGAGGTGGGATCTGAAGTCAAGGGGCCACAGTTTAAGATCATTCATGCGTTTTGTTCCTTTAAGTTGGTCAGATGGGAATGGGATGGGAATGGGATGGGAAAATCAGCACAGACAAAGACTTGATTGACTTCTTGATAACTCAAAGCCTTCAACATTGATTGAACTACTGCCCCATTGTCACTGAAACCTTATGCCTCCGCCTACATTCAGCCATGCAAGACCAGGCTGCGACATCTGATATCACATCTATAGAGCCTGTGCAGACAAGCCTTGTGTAAACCAGCTAAGTGTCTCTATCTCAAGGAAGGCTGGGCCTGTAACCCTAATGCCAATTAAAACAACAGGTGCCCTGCAGTAGCTCAGCTGTCTTTATGTGGTTTGGTAATAAAGCATTTGGTGTTCAGCCTGCAGCAGCTGTAGGTTAACATTGCACCCACATGGAGGATAACCGCCGGCCATGTGTGGGACCCTGAAATGTAACATACTGTTCCTTTGCAGATTTACACTGCTGTTGCTGGGAGGCAGGGCTGTTGTTGGCAACCAACTATAAGAGGTGGATCATTCTCCTTCAGAGAGATGACTTTTTTATTTTCCACACAGGATACCTCCACACACAAGTTGGCCTTTGAACCACCATGAATGCATTATACTCTATAGCAGCACTATTCAGACCACAGCTCTCGAGCCGCATGCCATACTGCAGCTCTTACAAGTCTAATATTTTGTGTTTTCTAACACTTTTTAATCAAATATTTCTGAGACACTTGCAGAAATAACCCTATTCTTATTTTTCTTAGAATTTGAATGGAGTTTTAATTTGCAGCAAACTAGACACATCAAAGATATATTTTCCCCTCAAGAACACCATCGAAGGAGCTAAATCCTTATGTGCAGTCCTATGCAATGGAGAACATAGTTATTACACAATTTTCTGCACCAAGTGTTGATTTTGAACAAATGATACATAACTCTTGATTTCTGACAGCTCTGATTGTATGAGGCATTTATGTGATAGTCGATCCATTCCATCAAAGCATTATTTAGTTTCCAGCAGTAAGAAAAATAATCCAATTCCCCAATAGGAGCCACCTGTGATCTTATGAAGGTTGGGTGAGGAGGTATAATTTTGTAATGTAGCTCCTTCCCCAAAGATAAATAAAAAGTCTGTCAATATGGCCTCCGAGTTGGCTTCTGAGTTGTCTAAGTCTGATTACTGGTGCTCTATACCAGGGGCTCTCAAACTTTTATAACTTGAGACCCATTCCAGATTGTTAAAGCATTTCCAAGGACCATCTTCCAAAATAAATGGAAAAACACATAACATGACAAAGAAGGAAGAAACTAAACAGAGCTATAAACATGTGTTATGTCACTGTCAGTCGTAATGACCAAAATAAATATTCTGCTTACCCTCAATGAGACACTTGGGCTTACTTCTGGGAAATGATGAGATCAAGTTGTGGTGGGATGGGCGAGGGGCCGACACGCAGAGTAGCATTGAAAGTTGCGTTCAGTTTGTTCCTTGCTTTTGATTTTGTGACAGTCACGATGGAAAACCCACTCACATAAATAGGTGGTGGTGAAAGGCGACCAAATTCTGATTACATGTTTAGACAGAGAGAAATAACTAGCAGACAGAATACTAAATGAAGCAAGATCAACTTGTGAGAGCTGAAGCTTCAGGCTGCTGTCTGCTAATAGTTCCATCATATCTTTTCAACATGGTGGACTGAGCCGTGTCACTCGAAACAGCAGAGAAGGGGCTCAAAATTCAAAGGTTTCACTGTTGTGGATCTTCTTGTAAGTAGTCTGCAAACTTTTGTGACAAATGAGTCAAATGCTGGGATGTAGCAGTGGATATGTTGACATGAGAGGCTTCCAAATGTTCCTTTAGGAATGAAAACATGTCAAATCGTTCCTCCTTTAGGTTTCTGGTCCAAAGAATGTTTTTCTTGAAGCTTTCAGTTTTTTCTGGAACCAAACACTGCTGCTTCTGCCTCGCATTGATATCTTGAGGTGATTTAACTGGTCAAATTATCTCAGAAGTAGGTCAGTTTTACACCCAGATTACCAGTAATAGTCAGCAAGAGAGGAGTGCTGCTCTTCCAGAAACGTTTCTCAGTTCAAAGTGATTAAGCACACGTCCTCTTGAGAGCAGCAAAGCACGTCGAGTCGAATGTATTTTTCTCTTTTAGTTGACAGTTTTCGCAGCAGCGTTCTTGACTTCATGTAGTTCTGGTAACATCTGCTATGCTGCCACTGTCCCTGTGTAAGAAACAGGCCGTCCAACTTGGCGTCCTCTCTCGGATCTGCTCGACAACACCACGGCGTATTCCTGTCATTGACATGGCGCTGCCTGTGCAAACACCTTACAGCATTTCAATCAAGCGGCTTCAGCACCTCGTTTAGACAAGGCTTCAGCTTATTCTACAAACGTTGTCTTCAATGTATTCAGGGTCATGTTTCTTCTTTTCATAGCCGACCCATCTTCTGCCACTGTATGAGAAGTCTCGGTAACTAGCTAGGAGCGGTTGTCGCCACTTGATGACGTACTATGATTGGCGTGATGAACGCACCGGTGAAATTATGCAATTTTTAATGTGACGATTTTGTTTATGTGAATTCTTGAGTATATTAAGACGTTAACTAATGGGTTTTTAAATGTCAAAAAAAGGATATTTATTAATTTTAACCTAACCATTTCGGCAGTATCACTGCATCCGCGGCCCACTAGGTGGCGCTCTGATTCATACCATTGACAATAGTTAATGTATAGTAGAGAAAGGCAAGTAACGGACATTCCAGACTTACAATAAAATAAAATAAAATATGTGGATGTGACAACGAGTTGATTTTGTTTCTAGGGAAGCTGCAGTTATGTCTAATTGAAGACACGGTGGATTTATTTGGACCTTTCCATATATTGGGGGTAGCTTGAACAAGCCCACCTCACCCCCTTCATGGGTATTGTTCTCTGTGATGCTGCCCTTTAGTTTCATAGTGATTGTGCATTTCATCCTCAGAGGCCTCAAAGGTCAGAGCACATTGTCAGCAACAGGTAAGCCCCCTGGTGATGGAGGAGAAAGCTCCTCAGAAGAGTGGATGCTGACTATCAAGAGTGTGGTACACCCTGTAGACAAACAACCTTTTTGCTATCAGTACCTGTGATTCTCCATCCAGCTTTCAGGCACCACCTGAGAGGTACAGCTGGTGCTCTGTTCTGCCAGGTAGTTAAAGCTGAAATCTTGGACTTCTCCACATCATTGGAATGATGTTATCCATCTGGACTATTGGGTTACATTACATAATAAAAAAATGGTATGTTTAGAAGGCACTCTGTGTACTGCTGTTGACATCTTTTACCAGGTAGGAAAGACTCTGGTGCAGCAGCATGCATGTGCCTACTTAAATGGGAAAAAGTTATGGCACTTTAAACGCCTCGGCACTGCTGTGGATTGTCATCTGAATTACTCCTGATGTGCAAGCACATCGTGCTGCACCTACTCTGCATAAATGAATAAATAAATAAATGGATTCCCTTATCAGTCCCGCAAGGGGAAATTTGGATTTCTCTGCATTTTAACCCATCCTATCGTATAGGAGAAGTGAGGGGAGCCGCCATGCAGTAGTTGAAGAGTAGTTAGTGGATCAGTCTTGCTCAAGGACACCTTGATACACTTTCATTAAGTGCCGGGGATCAAACAACAATCTCCAATTACTACATGACCGCCTTACCCCCTGAGCTATGCCACCTGTGTGTGTGGTGTTGTCCCACAGTGTCATCCTACGACATAGCTCAACAAAGCCAGACAGACGCTGAACCTCATTAGACAAAGGATTTGCTCTTCTTCAAAGGACTTGCTTGATTTCCAGCAGTAATAGGCGGAGGAGCCCCTTCCTCCACAATGGACTCACTTTGGAACCCCGTCTCATGTGTGGGACTCCGCACAAGCCATGTGATAGGCTGCAAAACAGCTGTGGTTGTCAGCATCCAGACAGATGGGAGGCCGCATCTTAACAGAGAGCTCTCATTCAAGCCCAGCTTTACTACGTTTCAAGCTGAAACAGAGCAGCTATTCAGGCGTGACTGTACACGCTGTTCTGCGTGGCCTCATCATCCCATATTTATCCAGAGATGGATCTCAATTTACATTCGATTCAGATCGGTGAACGATTTGGGCTCGTCTCGTCGCCTTACTCAGCCCCCATCGCCTCTCAGATAAATCTGACTTACAGCTGCACAGCACTAAATTAGAGTCATCAGACAATTGCAGACCCACGTAAATCATGCATCCAGATAATGTACAACAGACTTGATGCATACTGCACAGAGCCCCCAGGCTGCAGCATGTAGCAGTTCAAAGTGATCCCAGCTGGTGCATAAAGAAGGGGTTGTATTTCAAAGCAGAGGAGACGTAGCATTAACTATATTTTGTGATGACAAATGAAATGACTGATACAGAGTTCTTATCATCTGTTCATTCTGCACTAATATTCGTCTTCCTTCCTGCGGGGACATTATTGTGGGACGTGGCCCTTGTGTAAAACCGGGTTTTCTGTGTGGCTCAGAGCGCAGGAGGCCTATTGAGAAGACTTTGAAGCAGGAACACTAAACTGCTGCAAGAGTGAAGAGAAGGACAAAGAAGTGAGAACACATTACATGACTAGTCGGTTGAAGGTCACTTTTATTAAATTCAGCGGGTGGGTAAATTCGATACTGTCAGACAGACAGTTCTAGGATCACATGTGCAGTGATAAGAATGATAATAGATGCTTTGTTGTGAATATATATTGATAACATACACCAGAGGACTTTGAAAAAGTGACGTGGCCAGAATGAGCACAGGCCTATATAATAATGATACATGGGGGACAAGTTAAACAGGCGGATGTTACTGGATGTGCTGTGAAGACTAGATATAAAGGTCCCTCTTTGTTTTCTGCACATATTCATGAAGTGAAGATGACAGGTAATACTAAAAAAATAAAATAACACACCATAAAAACTCATAACATCTGCCTTAGCAGCAATATAACTCCTCAAGTAGCTCCTCCTTTAGTCGAGCATATGTACTCATGCGCACATGCTTTCTGGTCCTGTGACCAAGACGCTACAGATGCCAAATTATTCCTTTCACAGAGGTTCTACCACACTCATGATGCCCTCAGACTTTAAGCCTTCCGGACTTAAAAATCGCATGGTGTCTTGTGGTTACTACTGCGGAAAACCAAACAGTGACTTCAAGATCAAATGTGATCAACAGCAGTTTCAGCAGCATCAGCTCTTGGGGAGAGTAAATTGAAGCAGAGTGTAAATGCCAACAGTAGCCCAAAGACACAAAGGCAGATTTTGCCCTTGTCAGCTAATATAGCCATTAACTAAATCCTGCCATCTGGCAATCGCCTCAAGGGTGTCTCCTTGTTAGTGCTTTGACTTTTCCTGTGGATATTACTTCAAAATCTAGACTTCAAGTCCACTGAAATGGGTCTGAAGATTCAGCCTCGTCTCTTGGGCACGTCCCCTGATTATGACTGATGAGACTTTCAGTTATAATAATAATAATAATAATAATAATAATAACTGATGACATTAAGGATAATACAGTCCAAACACATGTGAGAATAGCAAACTACAGTACAAAAGAGAAAAGAGACAGTGTCCAGTGAATAGTTCAGTCCAGAAGGAGGGATAGCTGTCCAAGCGTCCCCCTCCAAAAATATTTACAGCCTATACAAGACTACATGACAATTTCTATATACTAAAGGAATTACTGGAGAGACAATGCAGCTTCTTTACATTCTGAGATGTTTCAGTAACACAAGCACTTTCATTGCATGGCTCTGCATCAGTCTAGGAACAGTGTTCGAAGCTATGACGAGCAATACTCTCATTTCTACATATCAGTGAACGGTGGTTCATATTTCAGTGTGCGTATTTCACAGATGTAAGTCTCTGGTGAGCTTGGTATGATAATCCAGGTGTAGGACATGACTAGAGATGCTAGAAATAAAACATACTTATCTAGATAAGTTTTACTGCTACTTTTCAGGATTCGCATTCCAACGTAAGCCTATGGTTTCACTCTGGTAGTGCTAAGGGTTGTCAGGATAAACACTGGTTGGGTGTGTGTTTGTGTGTCTATGACAGCACAGTGAGTGTGACAGTGCCTTTGGTCCTCTTTAGGATGCCCACAGCCTCCTCGTGGGTGACACCCTCCAGGGTCTGCCCATTCACAGCCATGATCTGGTCCCCCCGCTTCAGACGGCCATCTTCTGCCGCTGCCCCCTGTCAGCACAACCACAAACGCACACAACAACAGAAATCAGTCAGATCACATTCGTGTGTGAGGGAGATAACGTCTGTAGTGTTCCTCCCAAACAAAATCAACAGAAAACGAGGGAACACTTGTTTGAAAAACTGTTCTAGTAAAGTTTCAAAGTTTAAAGTGTTGAATATCATGCAGAGATAAAATTTTCACCTTTCCGAAAACTGTTTTCACATAAATAGGCAGGTCTCCATGCGGGCTGCCGTACCCTCCGACGATACTGAATCCTAGCCCATCTGGTCCTCTTTCCAGGCTAATGCTCTTGTACTGAGGAGGGCTGATAGAAAGGCAGGGAGAGAGACAGACAGGTAGGACACTGATGGGTGATGTGGATTTGCGGAG
>OMLC01066790.1:0-15376 GCA_900302585.1 Regalecus glesne | reverse complement strand
GTGGTAGCATGTGTCTCCTCCAAGTCACATGACCACTAGCCCTCACTAGTCCACACATCATGGTCTGGTGGGGAAAGCACAGTGCTTGGCCGTCAGAGGAGAATGAAGCAGAGTACTTTCCCTTCACTTAACCAAGAGGCCTGGACGACCCAGAGGGAGACACTAGTGAACCCAGAATACTTTATCCAACCTAACCCTTATACCCATGTGAGGCTTAGCCAATTATGACCCACTAACTATGGACCTCTGGCTGTGGTTGGAAACTGCGCAGCTGGGATTCAAGCACCCAACTGTATGACACAGAGATGTACTGAACATAGGTGTCTTACTCCCCTACACCACCGGAGGCCCCCTGTTGGACTTAAAGGATGATCCTTTTATGACTTGTGCCCCAGTAAGGCCTGCACCGCTTTTGCTCCTGAAGTGTCCTTAGACTATACGGTGTGTACAGAAATTCAGTTTTGTTTAGCTGGGAGATAAACTATTCGCTATTAGAGTAAACCAAATGCTGCTGCAGCCTGTTGAATTCATCACACTCCACACAGCTGCAGACCTGTTGAAGGTTTTTTTAAATGATTGTTTGCCGCTGGTCAACTGGCATTCCAGTGTTTAACACAGTAGCCTGTGCAGTGTAGTGTCATTATGTCAAAGCAAAGAAAGATCTGATAACAGGAATGTAATGTGATGAAAAGTCAGGTAAATCACACACCCCCATCCCCACCACCACCTTAGCGGAATTGACTCCCTTTGACTGAATAAATACCCGAGGTGAGATAAACCTTGAAAAATTATTAGGAAGGGGGTTTAAGTGGGAATTCTGCAACGGATGTAGAAAACAACTAGAATATAGGGATTGGATACATCAGGAGGTAGACTAGTCATCCATTAACCAGAGATTGGGCGTTTGATCCCCAGCACCTGGAGACAGAATGTTAAGGTGTCCTTGAGGAAGACGCTGAACCCCTAAATGCTCCGAGTACCATGTGGTGGCTGCGTTCACTACTCCTGTGGAATAGGATGGGTTAGATACAGAGAACAGAATCCAAAAGTCTTGGTCATGCTTCATATTCTATTCTATTCTATTCTATTCTATAAAACAAAACTATCAGCCTCGATCTGAATCTTTGTTTTTGTATTAGCTAATATTTACATTGACGAAGTAACAATCTGCAAGTTTCCTTGAAAATTCATTTGGATATGTTGATGTCAGCCTTGATGACCTAGTCATTAAATCTAAATCAATTCGCCTCAAAATGGGTGCGGAGGATGCCCACGAGCCAAAAGTCCACCAACAACCTTGTCAACTGGTTTTCTTTTCTCTCTTTTAATGCTTTTAATCTTTTCATACGAGACTCATAATTCCTAATCTTGTATGTATTGTGTGTCTGTGAATGGCCACACATGTTAATATTAATCATCAGGTTGATCTAAGTCTCTCAGTTATTGCTGCATTTAATGGGCCAATAAATGAACAAATGGGCAGCATACCTCAGGAGGTGAGGCAGTTGTCTAGTCATCTGAAGATTGGTGGTTCAGTCCCAGGCCCCTGCAGAAAACACGTTGAAGTGTCCTTGAGCAAGACACTGAACCCCTAACTGCTCGTGTTATGCAATGGAATGGCAACCTGTCCAGGGTGTTTTCCCTGCCTTTTGCCCAATGAACACTGGGATAGGCTCCACATGACTCCATGAACCGACTTTGGATGGTTGATTATGAATAGATGGATATTTAAACAAGAATATGCCCATTTAGAAGAAAAAGCTTTATTCATTCATCACTGTACATACGTACAAAAATGAGTTCTCTGCATTTAAGCATCCTATTATATGGGAGCAGTGAGCAGCTGCTGCACCCAGGGACCAAATGAAGCGCTTTTGGCTATTGCCTTGTTCAGAGGGACAGGCAGGGATATTAACCCTAACATGCCTGTCATTATGGTAGTGGGAGGAAACCAGAGCACCTGGAGCAAACTAACACAGACACCTGGAGATCATACAAACTCCACACAGAAAGAACCGGGGATGAGATTTGAACCCGGGACCTTCTTGTTGTGAGACAACTATACGAACCGCCGTGCCACCGAGATTGTATTTGATCACACAATGTTACCTGACCTTTACCCTAACACGATCATCAATCTTCCTACACTCCTACCATTTTACTTAGTATCAGGATGTTGTCCTATCAGCAAAGGTCATTGACCACACAGGAACCGGCTATCAAATCACTGAAAATTACAACTCCGCATCGGTATTGGTCAGATTTACTCACCGTACTTTTATGGCCATTATGTTAATCTGAGTGTGCATTGTGGATTTCCTGTTTGCAAAATCTAATTAGTCAGATATTGATGAGACCATCTTTTTTCCCCGGAATCTTTTTTGACCATCACCATGGTTGTTCTTTGCAGAAACTTTTTTTTATCATCTCGTGATCTCTGTGTCTAATTTCATCCATGTGTTGAGCACACGCATTATACCGAGGGAGTAATTTTATGTGCTTAACCAGAGCTAGAACAAATGATTTAGTCAGTGATCCTGAGTCTAACCATCTGCACCAGTCTCGCTTCTTGACTGTTGATTCAAGTGCAATAGTGCGAAAGTGGGGTGGTGTTGTGGTGCAATGGTTAGCACTGTTACCTCACAGTAGGAAGCCCTGTGTGGAGTTTGCATGTTCTCCCGGTGTCTCTGTGGGTTTCTTCTGGGTACTCTGGTTTCCTCCCACCATCATAAAGACACGCATGTTAGGGTTAATACTCCTGCCTGTGTCCCTGAGCAAGGCAATCGGAAAAAGAGCTTCTTTGGTCCCTGGGTGCTACAGCTGCTCACTTGTCCTATACAATAGGATGGGTTAAATGCAGACAAAAAAATGTTGTATGTATTTAAAATGAAAAATAAAGCTTCTTCTTCTTCTTCTCCAATCATCAACTATGAAACACGATGCACATGCATTTAGAGAATCCATCGTTATTGAGACGTATAGAGCTTGCAATCACGTTTAGGAGCCGATGTTCTTTCCAGAGAGGATGACTTGAGCATCTAAACCCTGGAGAATTGCTGCTCTCTATGGCTTGCTGACCTTTAGCAAAGAGGTAACATTATGTGACAGCTCAAAACAGCCACTTAAATCTCTTGTGTAAGTTACCGATTCTCCCCCATATCTCCCATCCAGCTGATTAGGCTGGATAGAAAAGAAAGTGTTGCCATCACGGTCACATCAGAGTCCCATTTCAATCCACATGGCTTGCCTTCACAGCACTCACAAGGTTGTTAGAGCCGCGAAACAGCACTGCGTTCTGTTTTAAGCTGTTCGATTCTTGCCTGAACAAGTCCAACACCAGTCATTATTTTCCTCTCATAGCACAAACACTGTATGGAGGCTCTTCTCTACCACACACACACACACACTCATTCTGACCTTGACCGTTCAGTCCAGTTTGGTGTGAACAGTGTCTTATGCAACAATGTATAAGAGGCCATGGCAGGGTGTTGAGGATGGAGAACACCGACAGGCCTTGTCAGTTTTTGATTGACTGACTTTAGAAATTGCTGTGATGAGGCGCTATAATAGAGGGTGTGCCAATTGTCCCTGGCTGGCGCTGACAGACAGATGTGGTCATCACATTGGCCTCTTAAAATACTCTTGTTTGTCAGGCTGCCTTAATTAGCTGGTACCGGCTGTGTATCTCTCTTTTGTCTGAAATGCTCTCGGGTAGGAAATTATGGGGAGAGAAACACAATGAAAACACATTTTGCCTGTGTTCCTGTGTGCGTGTGTGAGTGCGTGCAAGTGTGTTCTAGATGGGGGGTGGGTGTCGGGTAGATAGTTCAAGTGCATGTTCCTGCACACAATTGAGGTTAATTAATCTGAGAGAATGTATAATGCTCAAACCGTGGAAATGTAACTGAAGTACATTAAAATACACTAAAAAGCCAGTTTTTATCGGTTGTTCAAAAAGATACACATGCTGAGTTAGAACTCATTTAAAATTGCCCTGAACCAGCTCATTTGGCGTTGATGTCTGTGGTTTTCATGCCTCCCCAATGAAAAGTCTGAAATCATGCAGGAATAAGATAAATGAAGACTCTATTTTCCATCTGTGCACGCCAGTTTTAACTGTTCAGTTGGATCACAGTATGCACATGTGTTTAGGTTTTTTCTTGCATGTTTGTAAGGGGCCGTGGTAGCTCAGTGGTAGAGTGTGCATTTCAGGAACTGACATGTCAGATGTTGCTAGTTTGAACCCACTGCAGGGGGTCAAGAAGGGCATTTAGGCTTAATCCCCCATATTTCAACAAAGTCCCTGTTCACCCCCACTCTGTGGGGACTAATTGTGACACGTGAAAATGGACCTTTCTCTCATTCTTGTGTGTGTGTTGTCTAATAGGAGAGGAAAGTGACTTTCCTTACTGGAAGTTGAATTTCCTGTCTATGTTGTCTTAGTGAAGGATAAGATCTGGATCTTCATGGTGCAGTCAATAGAAGAAAAAAAACACAGCAAAAGGTTTCTGATACGGTCAGCATGCTTCAGACACTAAAACCTGCTAAATTACTACCCAGTCTCCAACATGCTACATTTTCACAGTTTCATTCATCCTGCGTTGATCTTGCCTTGTAACTTCGTCCCTTGACCACATCACACTGTAACTGTTTGTGCACTGCGCGGGTGCAGCTTGTCCTAGTAATCAGTCTTCGTGGTGTTCAGGGTAACCTTGTGTGTGCAACAGGGGAAATGCTCCAGTCGTCTGGTGGTGAAGTCAGGGCTCCTCAGCCTTCTCTCTTGCCCTGTGGCTAGTTTGAAGTCTTTATAGGCCCTTGGGGGACCGGTACCCTGGGTAGAGACACATTACAAACTCCAAAGACAAGCTCCTTGGAGGACTGAATGGATCCCACATGGCTAGAAAGAACTGCCATGGTTGTTAGTTAGAGATACTCTTCATGTGATCATGCACTACATATTTTGGTATCAAGGTATTAAATCAGGGGCGGCATAGCTCAGGGGGTAGGGCAGTCATCTAGTAATCGGAAAATTGATGGTTCGATCCCCGGCCCCTGCAGAAAGCATGTTGAAGTGTCCCTGAGCAAGACACTGAAGCCCTAACTGCTCAAACCATGCGAGGGAATTGTGGTCTTTCTATCCGGGGTGTTTCCTCGCTTTCATCCAATCAGTGCTGGAAAAGGCTCCAGCTTGACTCGGCAACCCAACTTTGGATAGGGGATGGATGGATGGATGGTATAAAGATCATTGTTGTGATTTTGAATATGAAGACAGCCACTTATGGCAGCAAGTTAATCATCTGTATTTATTCCTTATTTCCCCATAGTGTTCTATATTTACGAGTCCATATATGTTTTATGAAGTGTGAGCTGTTGCTGTTTATGAAGCTGCCTCTTGCCCTTTATTTGTTCCTATAGAACACTTTAAGGGCTAAGGGACTTGTGCGAGGCCCAGCAGAAGAAAATGGCTGATAAGTGCATAGATGGCACACGTACATATTTATCCAGCTGGGGGACGACCAGGGCTGGTGAGGAATTACAATTTGTCCAGGCTATAGCAAACACGACTGACAGATCATGTATTAGTGAGCACACAATGTCAACACAAACACAGACAGACGTGACCATCGCTGTACACCAGGATCAGGTGTACAGCAGCCGTGTCTTTCATGTCTATTTTGAGAGGCAGGCAGAATAGTCAAATTGTTTCATTTAATCTCCATTTTGATCGGTTATGAATCATAAAAAGAAATTTCAGAATAACTAATGAATGGAAAAAAAGGGACTATGTGCAGCTTTTCATATTAATGTCACCATTTGACGTGTCGCACCAGATCATAGCTTCAAGCTAATTTGCATCTGTGGACCCTGCTTGATAATGGGATGAAACCATGATGAATGAGCACCTAGAAGAAACCTATGCAGACACGGGGAGAACATGCAAACTCCACACAGAAAAGACCTGATACAGGATTCAAACCAGGATCATCTTGCTCTGAGACAACAGTGTTAACCACTGTACCATCATGTCTCCCCAATGAAATGATTTCATTCCTGTATTTTGTCAGAAACTGAAAGCAAGTGTGACTTTAAAGACATGCCTCATAAATATAACCAAATCAGGTTTTCCATCTCTGTGCTGATTGTGGAGAAACACAGTTCAGTAGGCTGTGGTTTTATCAACATCGTAAACGGACGGACTGAATAAATTCCTCTTTTGTGTGATGGGGAAAAACCTTTCTGTCCACGTTTTTTTGGAACGTCACAAATTTTCCTTAAGTTCCTTTCAGAATCAATATGGCGTTCAATGGTTGGTTTTTTTGCTTACCTTTATAAATCAGTGCGCACTGCCAAAGTCATGTGACCTCACCCTGCTGGCTTGTATGGTAGGCCCATGATGGTTGAATATGATGGAATCACACTTTGCCTTACAGCATGATCTAATCCATGTGAGCAGACCAATAATTGACTTGAAATGAGGCTATTTTCTCTGAAAACATTGTCACGTCTTCCCCATATACAAGTCATTAATCTTGAAATCTCAAAGCAAGAGCCACGGGGGGCAAGACATAATATAAATTTCACATTGTGAGAAGGCCAAAGGGAGCAATGATAAATATATTGCTTTTCTGTGGTGTTCACTTCTGAGTTTTATATCCTTTGCTTGGTGCTGAATGAGCTTTTTTGTTTGTCTCTGCCAGGGAGTAGCATTTGTGTCTCTCTTCTTCATCCTGGTGTCCATCACAACCTTCTGCTTGGAAACCCATGAAGCCTTCAATGACCTGAGGAACCGAACAGAGCGGGTGGTTGTTGGTAATGTAACAAAGGAAAAGCATGCATTGGAAATGGTGACCAAGCCCATTCTCAACTTGGTTGAGGGGATCTGTGTGATCTGGTTCACCTTTGAATTCCTAGTGCGGGTTATCTGCTGTCCAGACAAAGTGGTCTTCATCAAAAACATGCTCAACATCATTGACTTTGTAGCCATTCTACCGTTCTACCTTGAGATGAGCCTGAGCGGTCTGTCATCCAAGGCTGCCGACGATGTTCTGGGCTTCCTCCGTGTGGTGCGATTCGTGCGCATCCTCCGAATCTTCAAGCTGACACGGCACTTTGTGGGGCTGCGTGTTCTAGGTCACACGCTCAGGGCCAGTGTCAATGAATTCCTCCTGCTCATCATCTTTTTGGCACTGGGCGTGCTCATCTTTGCCACCATGATCTACTATGCGGAGCGTATTGGAGCCAAACCCGATGACCCGACAGGCTCCAACCACACACACTTCAAGAACATCCCCATCAGTTTCTGGTGGGCCGTGGTCACCATGACAACCCTGGGCTATGGTGACATGTACCCCAAGACTTGGCTGGGCATGATGGTGGGTGCACTGTGTGCATTGGCTGGGGTGTTGACCATTGCCATGCCTGTACCTGTCATCGTCAATAACTTCGGGATGTACTACTCTCTGGCCATGGCCAAACAGAAATTGCCCAAGAAGAAGAAGAAGCACAACCCCAACCCGGACGCACCCACTGACTCAGCTTCATTTGGGAAGTCAGACACTAACTCTCACAGAAACAGCACACAGAGTGACACATGTCCACTGGCTGCAGAAGAAAACGTCAGCAGGAACCGCTCAGGTCAGAACATTGATAATATTTTCTGTTTACCATCACGTTAGCCGTTAGCTTCTCCATTTAGCCATTTATTCCATCTTTGGTTTCACAATATTGAAAATCCACGTGATTAACACTTTAATACTGTTGGTGGTCCAAAGTGACATGATCACTTTCTGTACTTCTAATCTTATAGTTACTCCGGCTTCTCAATATTTGCCTGACCAAGGAGCCTTGCTCAGTCATAAAGACAGCAACATACCATGATGTGATTACGCTTATAAGATCTTTGTCAAATTTGATTTGCTCACAAAAAACATTTTCTGTATTCATGCAATATCCCTCTACCTTTCTCTGGGCCCTGGGGGGACGCTCAGTTAAAAGCTTTGGCATTTATGTTGCCGTGTGTTTTTGTCATCCTATTAGACTCCAAACAGAATGGGGATGCAAACGTGGCCCTTTCAGAAGAGGAGGGCTGCAGCATGACCCAGCCACTGTCCCCCAGCGAGAAATGGTCCTTGCGATGCTCCCGACCACGTGACAAGACAAAGAACGAGGCCACCTGCTTCCTGTTAACCTCTGGAGACTTCTCCTGTCCTGGAGAGCCCAACATCCACACTGGCAAGTCACATAAAGCTCATACTCCACATCAGGACATTGACATAGTCTTCTGAAGAGGTCCCACACTTTTGCTGAATCCTTGTTGCACTTGTGCTCCAGGAATTTCTCAGAATATTTCATTTTCTTTATTCCATTTTCAGCCAGCAAAGAGTAAAATGAAAGAAATGTCGGATAGTTAATGGAGACCTTTTATTTCATAATATGCTTTTATGATGTTTAGAAAAACATGCAAAAAAAAAATAGAGGCAGGATGACTATGACCATCACTTCATTTTGACTCGATACACCAGGGCAAACTGCGGCTCAAAACATGCATACTTCAATTCCCAAACCTTTATCAACTGGTTTTTCAGTCATTACTTATCTGATAGGTTAAAGGAAAATCCATTTAAGAGTGTTGTTCTACTAATTGCATCATCTATCTGTCAGTGCGCTCTCAGGGTCCTATTTTTTCAGTAAAGTAGTGATATCACTGAGTACTTCGCTGTAATGTGGCAACATTAATCATGTAGAAGCGGCTGCAGACTAAATGCTGCAATGAATGTGAAATAAGAGGAAGCACTTTACACTCTTGTGCAACAAATAAAAATGATACTGAGTTATTGTATAATTACAGAAATATTCAAAAGCTGATCGTCTTGGGCATCATTAATCTATTTAGTTTCAGAGACTACTGACTGTGGTTTTAATATTTTGAAAGCATGGTTCTGATATCCTCTTGTTGGAGTTGTGATGGAGCTAAATGTTCCAAAATCCAATCAGGGTGCGGGGGATAAGGGGGAGAAGCCACCCCAATCCTTTTCAGTGGCATCAATATCACATCTGAGCCTCTCAAACTGTCGAAAGCCTCTTGTGAGAAGAACCTCTATATTAGGAAGTAATGAGTTTTAAAGAATGTCAAGCTTAAAATGCAATTTTTATTTTGTATTCTGATTTATATAGGGGCCGCGATAGCACAGGGGTAGAGCGTGCGCTTCGGGAACTAACAAGCCAGAGGCTGCGGGTTCAAACTCACCATGGGGCAACAGGATGGGCACCCAGCCTTACTCCTCCACACCTACCCTGGGATGGACTGGTGACCTGTCCAGGGTATTTCTCTGCCTTCCACCCAAATGAATGCTGGGATAGTCACCAGCAGATCCACCCAACTGTGGATAAATGGTTGCTGATGACAATGACACAACATGATTCTGATATGGCATAGCTCAGGAGGTAGGGTGGTTGTTTAGTAAGCGGAAGATCAGTGGTTTGATCCCTGGTTCATTCAGACAGAATGTTCGAATGTCCTTGAGAAAGATATTGAACCCCCGAACGCTTCGGAATACAGAGGAAAATTAGCCTGGTGGCTAAATCTGGCATCTTTGCATTGTGAATATTCCTTTATATGCACTGTCCCTATGGAAGAAGATCTATCTATCTATTTATTTCAGGAGGATTTAAGAACATTTGCTGCAGCACATTGTCAGATAACTGCGGTTGCCAATTAAATCAACATTTTGCAGAATATAACTATGGGAAATCTTTGTTATACAAGTGCCTTGTTTCGTAATTACTTATTGTGTAATTGTTCTTGGGGAATAAGTAATTTCGACTTCAATTGAAGGAAACTTGAAAGGAACCAAATCATCAGTCAGTGGTGAGATGTTTTGTTGGAAAACTTCTTATAGTCTAATTGAGAAGTTTAAACGTGATTAAGAAATCCTTACTGAGCTTCTCATTTTTGTTTTTTTTTCTTGCTTTTGTACTGTGGATTTATTTCTCTCATCCTGAGCAAATCCGCCGACTGCCTAAGCAGTCTAACTCTCATCCTCACTGGGCCTAAAGATATTAAGCTGTTTGCCCATAAAACGTGACTTTCCCCAGATACGTTTTTCAAGCAAAACCCATATCCACACCGATGCAAAAGAAAAAAAGATAAATAGGGCACTTTGCTTGGCCCCTGATGAGAGCAGCCCACTCTTTGTTTCAGTGGCTCATTAACGGGAAATTACATTTCAACATGTCTCTTAAAAGCCTTTTCAGCCCACAGTTGTGTTGAGTGTTTTAGATTGGCGTATCTTGTAGTGGAATGAATGTTGTCCTGTGCCAAGTGAAAATCCCACAACCTTAGATTTACCAAGGTTATGGGATTTTTCAGGTTTACATGTAAGAGGGGAGAGTGGATCCAATGCATGCGGACCTGCTGTGATTTTTTTGTAATGGTCAGGGGTTATTCCCACTGCCAATTCAAAGATTCATCCTGATGGCGATTGATAGATGGCTGGGTAGCCCCAAGCTTACCGTGACAGGCCTATAATGGCACAAGATAAGCATTAAAAATTGAAAATGCAACATGATACTGTGTTGACGCCATCATTTGGATTTACACACAAATGGGGGTAGCATAGCTCAGGAGGTAGGGCGGTCATCTAGAAATTAAAGATTGATGATTTGATCTCCGGCCCCTGTATAGAAAGCTGGTCGAGGTGTCCTTGAGCAAGACACTAAACCCCTAACTGCTCCCTGAGCACCATGCTGTGGTTGTAATGACTCTTCTATACAATATGATGATAATATACAATTTGTAAATTTCCCCTTGTGGGACTAATAAACAAATGTATTATCTTATTTTAATAGGATGGATTAAATGTAGAGAGCAAATTCCACTGGCCTTGGTCGTGTAGTAGTAAAACACTTTCACTTCAGAGACATATATTTTGCTATATCCACTCATTATATTGAGATTAGAAAAAAAATGAGAAGATTGTCATTGCTACTCCCAGTTCCGGCCACTCCATCCCCATTTCCTGTGTCCCAGTTCAGAGTCCTGTCCAGTTTTTCTCAGTTACCCAATTTGTCCCAAAGCTATTGTTGATTTTTTTCCCGTTATGTCTCTGTTGATTTAAGTTCTGCTGTTTAGTTTATTGGTTGTCACTGTACCATCATATGGCCCTGTGAGTCCCTGATGTCCTTATGTTTCCTACCATTAAAACCCTCCTTTTACCTGTGACCGTGTCTGCATTTGGGGCCTCAATTCCTGCACCCTGGCAACATTGGTGAGTAGGTAAAATGGGAAACAGGCAGTTGTTGATATTGAGTTTTATAATAAAGCAAGAACAGCTTATGGGCTTCTGAGCAAGCTCTCTTATCCTTGTTCAGGAAAAAGCAACACTAAAAAGCTGAGAAAAGCCAGAGGACCTCAGCATTAATCTTTGACTGGGTGGGGATCAGTGGTGTAATTCAATATTGAGCCCTGTGTCTGGTGAGTATGAGGATAATGACATCTCGGTCTATTACAGAAGAGTATCACACATGCACAACACATTTTAGTGCACATTAGCTGCAGGAGGGTGGGGGTAGCTATCAGGTAGTAGCAAGTAGGGCAAGGTTATGCATTGTTTTCCTAACAATATCAATTTCTGATATTATTGTATCTGAAATTACTGTGAAATCAAAAATGTGATCGAGTGTAATGTAGAAGTAGCTGATCTAGCAATTACAGCTGTGTTGAGTTAGTTAGATGGAAATAGGTGATCCTGCGCTTACTCTGAACTCGGGAGTCGTGGCCATGGGGGATGGAGCCAGGTTAGTTCCGGAATCACACAGGATGGTGGGTATGGATAATATTTCAAGAGAGCAATATGGCAGAACACAAGGGAAAAAAGGTCAGAAAATATCGAGATGGTTGTCAGTGCCAAGAAGGCCTCGTCGGGCCTTTGGCACGAGCAAAATGACCTGTGGAGCTGAAATGATGAAAGCCATAACAAGTAGTCTGTCGCAGCGATTGTCTCCTATTGCAATGTACATACATGAAGGAAGACACTTCTGTTTCAAGACGCATTGTCTCCATGATGATACATATGACCCACTCATTTCCTTAAGATGAGTGTGGAAAGCCATTCAAGTGCACTAAGAAGTTACAGCAGTCAAGTGCACAGAGATGCAGACGGACTTATGAGATAGGATGCGCTCTCATGTTGCCAAGTGACTAATCTATACAACTGCCACTAATGATAGGTTTCCATTAGCAGCTCTGTTGGTCAAGGCGAACGCGGGCCTCTGTTCTGCAGGCTTATTCAAATAACAGAGAGCATCTCATAGCTTGAGGCATGGTCAGGGTCATGGTTAAGCCATCAAAAGCCACTTTCAGATATACAGTCCCAGCATTGGCAGAAAGATCTTTCCGGCAGCACTGGTTTTCCACCTGTTCACACATACGGCTTCTATTTTTAAGGTTTACAGATAGTGTTGTTTTTTTCCCATTTGACATGGGGTATGACAGGGGGGGGACGACATAGCTTATGAGGTAGGGCGGTCCGGAGATTGGTGGTTCAATCCCCGGCCCCTCCAGAGAGCATGTTGAGGTGCTCCTATACAATAGGATGGGTTGAACGCAGAGAAAAAAATTCCACCCACCTTATTCATGTGGCAAATAATACAATTCTTCTAGTGTTAAGGTGCCTTATGTCTGCTTCCTTGCTCATGTAGGACATATTTAATATTGTAGACTACTGCATCTGTAGCTGTAACATTGAGCTCATCCTTTGCAAAGACTGCACAAAGCTTGCATCTTTCGATGTCAGTCCAATTTTCAGACATGGTCTTACTTTCACTAGTTTACAAATCTATCTCTTGCTTCAAGCAAATGCTTCCCATTAATAAACTGTGGAGACATTTCCTGTTGGCTAACTCAACCTTTTAAAAGTATCTCAACATTGCAATAAGACAGCTTTTGTTCAAACTCTCCTCTTTTGTTGTTGTCTCTATATATGTTATAAGGCTGTGAGTTGGCAAATTACAAAATTAACTTTTATGAAATATTGACTCTGGCTTGCATTTAGACTCAGAATATGAAGTTGCTTCATTTGCCAAGTGTGTGTTTACACTGCATGGATTTAACATGACCCCCTTGTACGTTATGACACTGAACTTAAACTGAAAAACCACGAATATGTTGATATGTTTGGTGTTCTTTCTCAAAAAGTGAATTTCTTAGGATGCAAAATGAGATTAAATTACATATAGACTGTTTTTATATTTCATCGCTAGTCTCCATGTAGTGGGGGTGGACACCGACTTAGATGGAGCATGGGGAATTAAGGCCAGATGCCCTTCCTGATGCCCCACAGTGGGGTCTAGCCTGTGATGCCTGGCTTATCATTTCCTGACATGTGGGCTCTACTGCTAAGCTACCATAGCAGAACAAATTTCAAATAAGACAAATAAATCCCATGTATTTGAAAAGTTGAAGTGCAACACTTTGAAGAAATATATACTCTCATTTTCCTAGCTCCTGGGGATGATATGCATGATAAGATATCTCTCAATCCGGTCTTCTGTCACCTTATTTTGTGTCCTTCTCTCTGACAGAGACGTGCAAAGACATCCTAGCTGCCACTGGGAACTATGCCCAGCCAGAGGTCACCACCCTGACCTGATTCTCCACAGCAGAAGGGGCATGAATCCAAAGCACTTTCGTGGTGGAGCCTTAGTCCTTTTTCTCCTCTTCACCCCAACAAATGAACTGCAGATTTTATTATTTTAATTCAGGACAACACAGCTTACTGTCTCATAGTCACACACCTAAAACCCTGTGGTCAAAAATCCAAAGTGTAGTCAGCATATTGTGTGTGCACTCATCTGATTGTTTCCAAAGCATTTTGCATGTATTGCATGAGCTAAACATTGTGCGATGTACCTTCCAAACAATTACCACTAACATGCTTGTCATAAAGGGATGCAAAACTAATTGTCTATATCTGAAGTAACGCTGTTGGCAGTCATACGTTTCTGTCATCTTTGTCCTATTTTTGATGATGAGATAATGTTACCATGCATTTGTGAATGAAGTTTTAAATGTGGAAAAAGCACCGTACAGGTAAAGTTAAGTGTGAGTTCTCTGAACTTTGGAGAATGCTTAACTGACACCTAGCTGAAATCCTGTCTCTTACCCTTAAATGTTGTATATGAGTTCCAAAAAAAGACAGAAACGTGTGACTAAATGCGAAAATGTTACTGTGAACTCGGATTAGATTGAAAATTGAGATTATCGGCCCAAGCGGTCTCCCAACGAAGTGGATCCAGAGTCCATCCTCGTTGAACCCTACCAGGCTCGGTGTCTGCCGCTGTGCCACAGTTTCTGTTTATCGGTCAAAACTGCGGGGAAAATATGCAGACGATTATCAAGAGACAGCATGCTGTGGTTGCTGCTCACAACACAGTGTCTGTAAATCCCTGTAGGAAATGGAGAAAATGAGTAGTGAAGGAATGCTGTCTGTCGCCTGTCTGTTACATAAGCTGTATACCACTGATGCATCATTACTGGTTGAGAAGGGACCAAATGTAGACTCTATTAGATTACATGGTAGATTTTTGTTAGTTATGTGCAAGTACAAGTATAGTAAAGATACATACTGTGATATCAGTTCCCGTTGTGCCTAATGTTGAGTAATGGAGTTTAAATGTGTGCAGTAATGTATTTAGTAACACTTTTGAGTTGTGTCAGAACTGTATAAACCCTTTTACATGTCTTCAAGCGAGGGAACAAGGAGAGTATGGCTGTTTTCACTGTTGAATTGATGTATTTCTCATGGTCTACCATAGTTGCCTTATGTTCAATAAACAAAGGGAAAGTTTATTTCAGCCCCATTTTTATGCTGACAACACAGAAGTATGTGATTTTGTAAAATCACAGTGTTATGTAGCACAGTGTACGATATACAAAATGACTCCCAAACCATTTCCTGCTATGTATATGATATACTTCATGAAGTATCTGTTAAAGCACTCAATGATGAAAATTTATTTTGGTGAAGTCCCATCTGCTTACCTTTTCAGCCTAGTTTTCCTCTTTCACTGTTGTGTGTTCTAGACACAGAGATGGACATAGAGCACCTGTTTGAGACTTCTTCATTATGGATTGTGTGTGCAACAAATGACTGCCTCAGATCGAATCCCATTCAAGCTGTCAGATGTTGTGTGTCTGGCGTCAAGCAGTGGATATCTTGTACCATGTAGGCATGTGTTTCTATGCAGAAATGCAAACGAATAAATCAATTTTCTCCTGTTTGATCCAAAAAAGCACAACAGTCTTTTTTTCTATGTTCTGTCTAAGTGTTGGAGCAGTATCTTTCCATTCAGTCCATATCATTTCACAGTAGGATAC
>OMLC01066789.1:0-15077 GCA_900302585.1 Regalecus glesne | reverse complement strand
TCATCAGACAGAATCAAGCAAACCAAAGTTAAGACCAAACAAGCCACCACATAAGCTCTCCAGTCCTAAGTCAAGTCAGACAGACATGTAAAAATGACAGGGTATAACTTACATCGCCATGCCATTGCGGGTAGTTAAAGGGGCAAAGGGTTGCGTCGGATCTAATGGGCAGGGTTTATTGACGGGGGTGGGATGGAGGGATTTAAGGGTTCAGTCATAAGCATTACTTACTGTAATTTGTGATGGCCTTTGGATTGGGGTGGAGGTGGGCTTAATCATGATACTACTTGTGATTTTGCTGTTGCCTTTGGCAGCAGGGGAGCTGCCATTGGCCAACACTTGAGTCCTCTGCTCCTGAAGCCCAGGTGTGTTGCATGGACTCAGCACCTGTGTCGAGCTGCTGATGCTCTGAATGAAGGGGCTCCCTAAGTGAATGTGGATTTTGTTGTCCTCCGTGGTGATGACGTTCGGCCCCGAGCTGTTGGACCTCTGGACCTGCCAGCTGCTCTGCCTCTCGGGGGTCACACGGAAGATGGCGTGGCCTCCCACAACCTCCACTGGTTCTGCCGAATGGGACCGGTCTGGGGTGCCCGTTGTCACCGATACGATCTGTATGGGGGACATAGCTCTGTCCGGAGTCACAGAGCCAGAGGAGTCAGGGGTCATCGCTCGAGAGTAGGTGGTCATAGTGAAAGGTGATAGGGCCCTATCAGGAGTGGATGATCCATCCGACACTGGGGAACCTTTAGACTTAGCTGTGGGGGAAATTGATTTAGCAGTGGGAGAAATGGAAGTGTTCTGAATGATAGTGATTCTCTGTTTGGGTGGACCACCGCTTGTGGGGATGACGGCGGTGCTGGTGTATGACGGGGCATTCTCTGCGGTTGGGCTTGTGATCTCCAGCATGGCCGTGTTGTGTCCATGGTCAGGAGTCACTTTGATGTGCAGAGGTTGACCGGGACTATGGGTCAGGACCACATCACCGGGCTGCATGTTGCTGCCGTTCTGCCTCGGCTGTACTTTACCATTGACGGGATGTGGACTCTCCTTGCTCTTCAGGCAAGGTACTCTGGCTCTTTTCATGCTATTGTTGAGGTTGTTGACGTTATTGATGAGCGAAGGGCTGCACTTTGAGAGCCGGAGCTCGTTGCTGTAATATGTTTCCTCTTCAGCTTTGCTCTCGTCATATAGTTTTCCATTCACCACAGCACATTCCAGTGGCACCATGGTCTTGCAGCTGGGAGAGAGGAGGTCAGGCGGTTCAGTCTGGACCTCCTTGGTGGATACATGCAGGTCTGAAAAGCGTCTGCCATTCATGCCAGGACGGAGACTCTTGCTGAAGCGTCTGTACCTCTCGAGCTCACGGTTGAGCGTCTCCATCTCTCTGGCCAGTTCTTTGTTCCTGACCTCCTGCTGGGTCAGTTTTCTCTGCACTGAGGAGTGTTCGTTCTTCATGCGGCAAATGGACTCCTCTGTGCCCATGTACTCGTGGATCTTCTCCTTTAGAGCGGTGACCTCTCTGGTCAGATGACTGGACTTGGCCTCCTCTTCTTTCAAGCGTTTGTATAAGACGTGCTCTTGGTTGCACTCTTTCTTCTCAGCAAGTTGGTACTTGGAAATTTCCTTTCGGGATATTTCCAGTTCCTCCATCAAGGCTTTGGCTCTCTCTTGTTCATTGGAGAACCTCTTTTCCAGTGATGTCAACTCCTCGGTCTTCAGTAGATCGCCTTCAGCAACCTTCATGTCTTTCAGTTTACGTCTGAGGCGCTCAACCTCCTGTGTCAGGTCCTTGACTTTGTTGTCCTCCTGCTGGAAGCGGTTGGCAATGGGCGTTTTGATGTGCTCCTCCTTGGCCTTGTTCCTGAGGTGTTCTCTCTCCATGTTCTCAAGCGACTGCAGCCTTTTCTTCATCATGCTGACTTTAGAGTCCAAGTCTTTGCACTTGTCTTCCTCAGCGCTGAGCTTGGCCTTCAGCTCATCCCTCTCTTTGGAAGCACCGCACATCTTGTCCTCCAGTTCTGCCTTTGACCTCAGTGCTTTCTTGCTCTCTTCAATTAACTTCTCGGTAACCGACGTGACTTTATCCTGCTCCGCCTGCAGTTTGCCTGTGCTGTTCTGGACCTTGTTCTCCATCTGCTTTAGCTTCTCTGCCAATGTCTTCCTTTCATCCACCAGCATGACGGTCAGTGTTTTTAGTTTGGTGAGATCTTCTTTCAGTGTTAGCTCCGTCTTTGCCAGTTGGGTCTCGGTGACTTCTAGCTCTCTGACCCTGACCTTCAAGACGTCCAGTTCACCGGACAGAACCTTAGATACCGTTTTCTCCTTCTCCAGGTTGGACTTGAGCGAGTTACATTCCTGCTTGCTCTTTCCAAAAGCGTCCTCTAGCTTTTCTAAGTCCATAATTCTATGGTTCAGTTTATCGACCTCGGCCTTCAAGCTTCTGCTTTGGCTGGCCTCTTTCTCCAGTTTCCTGTTCAGGTCCCTACATTGGTCCTCCATCCTGATCAACTCTTCATCCTTACCCTCCATTTCAAGCACCCTTTTTCGTAGCTCTTCGACCTCAGTCATGAGGCTGGAGTTCCCACACTCGCCCCTGCTGATTTTGTCCCTCAACTCCTGCAGCTCCTCCTCAGCCCTGCGCAGAGTCTTATTGGTCTCTTCTAGCTCATCAAGCTGCCTGCTCAGAGTGGATAGCTTCTGACGCAGCTGTCTGTTCTGGGTATCCTCGCTGGTCAGTTTGGCAGTCATGGCCTCTTGTTCCTGGTGGTATCTGCTAGCTTGGTCACGCAGTTCAGACTCCAGTCGAAATACTTTGTGCTCCTCTTCCTGCAGACGTGCATCAGCCGAGCTCAGCTCCTCCTGGGCTTGCAAAGAGCGAGTGTTAAGTTCTTGGACTTTGGCTGTCTGTTGACTTAGCTGCTCTGTGAGGCGTTGTTGTTCGTCCACAACCGTCAGCGCAAATGTTTTGAGTTTGGTCAGCTCCTCCTTCAGACTCGTAACCTTGTTGTTGTTCTCCTCCTCTTTTCGTTCCTGGTAGGCCTTTTCCTGATCAATCAATAGCTTCAACCTAAAAGACACAGGAGGGACATGCGTAAGACAGATATCATGTTAAAACATTCTCATTTGAAAGTCATATTTTTTCATAGGAATTGATAACAAATGACAGTCTCAATATTTCTTTTGTCACTTTTTTTGTCACAGTTTTGCTGAAAAATTACAGCGGCCACAGGATGCTCATGATTTGACCCTACTTGATGTCATTTTGTGTTCTTAGTTATATGGAAGGAAACTAAAGCCACTTTTTTCGGTCATTGTATTCTTCCAATAAAACTTTTCCTCTTGCTCTAGGACACATCAACACGCTTTCTGACGGACCAGGGGATTGAACCAACAACCTTCCATGTGTATAAATAATTACTAGAAGACCTGCTCGGCCTCCTGAGCCATGCTGCCCCTACATTGCATTTTACAGGTATTTATACACTTGAAATGTCAAATTTTTCCTTTGTTTTCATTACTGCAAGGTGGTTTAGTAATACATCCCCACTGTCTTTCCCCGTTGGGTCCACTTCTGGACATGCCCGACGCACTCTAAACACCCTTATTTTCCCTAAAATTTCTGACAGGATTATGTGCTTGAGGTCATGGAAAATTGAAGCAGGTTATAAAAAATCACAACCTTTTACTCTCAGGTTGACGGTTCTAAATGACTGTTGTTAAAGTTGTTTTTTTTTTAAATTTAGTAGCTACCAGTCATTGCTCGACACTGGAAATGTGTCTTGTGGGTAAAAATATTCGGGTTTTAGGTTTAAAACTCAACCATCAGTGAAATTGTAAGCATTCCTGGGCAACTGGCTTTCCCAGGTGTAATGTGTGGCATATATCTTCCGTGAAAAACTGAAAAAGAGAGCGGGTCATAAGATGGGAGCAGATTTGCATCAAATTATGCTCTCATCAGTGGAGCTTGTGCTTCCATGTCAGGCGTCATGGGTTCTATGCCACCACGGGCTGTCTGGAAAATGGGGATCGGGCTGTAATCCTCCGGGCTCAGTAAAATTGAGGCATTCATTGTAAAGTGGTTTGAGTGATTGCTTGATTAGAGAAGTGCTACATAAGAAGTAGTACCATTAGCAGATTTTTACAATCTACTCAACAGGCGCAGCGTGTTTAAGCCTTTAACATGCATTATTATAGTCTAATAGTAAACCATGAAATGAGAGATGGATCCACTGAGAGGCTCGTTTTACATGTCATGATTAGTCCCCACGTCATGGGGGAGATGGATTTAGGTGGATTATGGAGATTAAGGCTGGGTGTCCTTCTTAATGACCTACAGAGGGATCAAACCCACGGTCCCTGGCTTGTTATGTCCCTAATATTTCCGTCTTGCAACCTATCTATTAACTATGCTTGTACGAGTTTTCTGAAGTTCATCTTTTCATTCTGTCGACATTGAACTTTGGGGTAAATATGCACACGTACAGTTGTAGTGCACGGCGGAGCTGTGGTAGCTCAGTTGTGGAGCGTGTGCTTCGTGAACTGATAAGCCAGATGTTGTGAGTTCAATCCCACCACAGGGCATCAGGAAGAGCATCTGACCTTAATTCGCCTCACTCTATCTAAGTCTATGTCCACCCACACAACATGGGGACTAATTGTGAGATGTAAAAAGGCACCTCTCCCTGTTGTAGCCCATGATGTACGGCATGCAGTAAAGGTCCCTACATCTGGCAGATCCATATTCCTGTATTTCATGATGCACCTTGCCTACGATCGTTGAAATCTCCAAAAAGAAACATTTGCACATTGTCGTCTGAAGTTTCTTAAACCATACAGTGGGTCCAGTGGATTATGAAAGTCATACATGCAAGCTCTCGTAGGACCACGTGAACCTCCAGTTGGAGCAACAAATGTGGAAAAATCACCAAATACGGACAAGGTCACCAGGTTTTCACATGACATGAGCACATGAGGTACAGTGTGCAGGCGTAGGTCACTGTGTCTGGCACATATATCACCGGGCTGTAGGGCTGCCAGCATAATAAGGGGAGGGGATGTTTTGACTGCTGTGTGTGCAGCTGCCAGGCATTTCTACACAAATGGCCCCCTGGCATGGAACGATCCCTTAATGAAGGGGTTCCGTTATAACTGCCCCCCCACAGTAGCCCCCTTGCCCAAAAACCACCACCAACCAACCAACCCTCCCTGTGTGTATGTGTGTGTGTGTGTGTTCACATTTATATGTGTATGTGTATTTAAAAGGAATTCCCCTGTGCTTGCAAGGGCAATTACAGTCCCGCAGGGTATATACAAAACCTCTTAAACTCGCTCTTCTTCTCCCTCTCTCATTTAGGGGGGGCTAAATTTTACATGTACATGGTTGTAAAGCATGATGTAATCGCTGCGGGGTGGGTCACCTCTCATCGCCAACGTGTTTCTTCAGTAGGCGCTGGGGTGGGAACGGAGGGGTGGAAGGACTAGCATAAATCCCTCCATGTGTTGCAAACAGATTCAGCCTGAGCTGTTGTTAACTCTCCCTCACAGATTGCGAGGAAATTTGTGATTATTTCTCATTTCTGAAATGGTTGCAAGTATTGTCAGGGTGGATGGTGGCACCAGTAGTTTGTTTGCCAGATTAACTGTGTGTTGCAGACGCTAACACATTTCTTTATATGTAGTTTATTGGCTAAACTGAAAAAGAAAGATCTCACAATGGGTGTGTGATTTACGACTGTGAACTCCATCCATCCATCCATCCATCGTCGACCGGTGTCGGGTTGCGGAGACTACTGTGAACTCGGTGGATAATTACAAATCATCCTGCGTTATTTGCACGCAGTTTTGTTCACAGCAACACGCGTTAGAATACGTTTATATCTCCCCTTTCTGATGTATGAATAGCCCAGTTATAGAAAAAGATTGAGACTGTCCCTCATTTTACATCCAGGCTCTATAAGTTTGATCTTTGTACTCTGTTGACTACTTTTCATGCTTACGTCAAACTCATCATCCTGCTGTTGTACAATTCTGTGACTCCAGATTTGTGCAGGTCTTAAACTAAAGTGCATCTGCTTTGTCTACGCCAAGTTGGTGGGGGAGACTGATAGAAGATGGAGGCCTCTCTCTCTCTCTCTCTCTCTCTCTCTCTCTCTCTCTCTCTCTCTCTCTCTCTCTCTCTCTTTCTCGCTCTCTCTCTTTCTCTCTTTCTCTCTCTCTCTCTCCCTCTCAATTCTAGCTTACCGTCTTTTAAAATTGCTGTTTACTCAATCTGTTATCTTGGCCCCTGCTGTTTTTCTAATGATGTCATTGGGCCACAATAGAGCAAGGAATGGACTTTGGGCTCTTTAAAGTCGGCCTCTTTCTCCCATTTGGGAGAAGAAAAAGTGCTGCTAAGGGCCACTAATGGATACAGATCCTTTACACACCACATCTAAGGGCAGTTTACATTGTTATAGCAACTGGACCATATGCCTCCGCATGCTAATCACGCGACGTCAACGTTAAATCATCCACACCCTTAATGGGGGCTGTGATCTCCATGTCTGCCTATACTGTGAGCGGGGGGGACGGAGTGGATCCGAGGATCAGATTGGACATTCTTGAGCATCCATTTATTCTCCCCTAACTTTCGAGAAATGAAATATAACCGGAATTGAATTGTGGCAGGGACCACAGAGGGCCCTTGGGGAACTCCGGGCCCCATTCAAGGAATAATGCATAGGGCAAAAACGAAATTCTGGTTGCTGTTTCTGCAAGGAAAAACAAGTTAGTATGCACATAAATTGCCACTAAATGAAGTATTTATTCAGCCACTTTGCTGATGTTGCATGCTTGTGTCAAGCCTCTGTAGCTGTGAACATGTAGCTTGTAGCTACAGCATTAGTTTAGCCTCAGGATGCTTAATTAACGGTGTTATCTAAAATTGAACCCTTTCATATAGCGGTCTTTACGGCTCAAGAAAACTTTCGTGTTTCCCAAGGGAAATAAATCCAATGCACTGCACGTTGAGCTGGTGACATAATGATTTTATGGTTGTCTTAATTATAAGGTACCTTACAGCCTGCTTAGCTGTCTGTACAACTTATGCAACAGTCACCAATTTTAGGCTGGCTTCCCCCAAACAGATACTACCACTACTACCACAAGCAGTTAATGTGTCATGGAAAATAGTTCAATGGGCTGCAGTCGAAAAAAGGGTGTGGGCACAGCTGGTGACTAACCCCATGACGGATCTTTCCTATTTAATATGACTTTTATACCCAACCGTGGCTGATATGCCGACCTCGCCAGGTAATGAGCACATCATGTACTTTCAGTATTGCATGTTTAAGTCCAACTTGTGCTCGGAGTTGTGTTCGTTGCTGTCCTCCACTTCACACTGTTTAATGAAATAAGGAGAAGGAGCTAAAACACCTATTCGTCCTACTGGGGCTGGTTGAGCACGCTGACAAGGGAGTCACAACCAACAGCACCAGCCCCCTATTATGATATTAAAAGAGGGCTTCCCCCTCGTGATTTGGCTCCAGAAGCTGGAAACTGTGGCTCACACACCTCCCATAACTGTGTTTCACATTCCACATGTTAGAGCCTCTGTGTCGTTTCTGAGCCGCATGTGATTAAATCATGTATGCACAGATGCCTACAACTCTCACAGATGCACGCCGAGCGCCTCCGCCATGAGCAAAATTGCAGATAGCGAGCCTCGGGCCTTTGTGTTTATGGGAGTTTGAAGCAGGAAGGTTGAGTGATACAGTACACGGACTGTATTTAAAGTCCATTGGTTCAATGATACGCCCCCAGAGTGCAATCAGCTTGTATTTAAAACACCCTGGACTGATATTTATTAACGTCCCAGTGATGGTAGTGAGTTATGGGGATGTCGGTGACCTGAAGAGTTCTAAATCTGAGCGAGGTGAAGTTTAACAAGAATTCTTTTCCTTCTTTTCTGAAATTTTAAGTACATTTCTGTCATTTAGAAGTGTCCTTGAGCAAGACTCCGAACCCTTAACTGCTCCCTGAGTTCTGCAGCTGCCAACTTCTCCGGTACAATAGGATGGATTAAACGCAGGGGCCACATTTTGTTGAGCACATAAAGCGGCTTTCCTGTTTAGTTGCATTATGTTGCTTATCAAATCATATCTCAATGCCGGGAAAACCTCGACTTGAGATTCCCATCACACAGAATAAGTCAACTTTTCCCATAACTGATGCTGTCCTTTGAATAAATACTGCAAAAATCTGAAGAAAACTCCAACTTTTTATGGTAATCCACGTCAGGACGGTCTATATGTTGGCATCCATAATTCAGATGCTCATAACGCCATAGAATGAAATTAGTGACGTACATGTGAGAGTTGGTGCAACACATGTAAGAATCTAGTCAGGAGTGAACAGTGCAAGTGGCCCAAAGTTAAGTCCGAGAGGATGTAGGTACCATCAGGCAGTAGAGCCAATGTTCACAGTGAATAGAAGCAGACACCCACTTATTCCTGATGATGATGGTGATGATGATTATACATTTTAACACATAATATCACTAAGAGTGAACTCGGTTTAAGGTGCTATACAAGTGAATCATATGGTGGTAGATGCCGAATTTAGAAACAGTGAAAGAGAGTTGTGTTTCATGAGAGTCTCGTTTCGTGTGTGTGGTTTTGCGCTGCTTTGTGAGGTCCTGACTTTTCGCCACGCTCGTCTGGAATATGCAGATTTAAATCATTATCACGATGTGGAGAAATTGTTGTCAATCAAGTAGCCAGTACTTTTTTAGCTCAATTTCCTCCATGCCGGAAAGGGGGAATGTAAGTTTATCTTTCCCTGTGGGCACAACGTTTTACCTTAATTATGTGCCAAAGCCAAGCACAGCGGAGCAGTGCGCTGGCTGCCTCAGTGCTTTAGAGCAGGTTTTAGGGCAGTGCTTTAACCGGTAACAATGGGAATAGACAGCGTTTCTGACTGTGCCATGTGATTAAAAACGGAAGAAACTGTACAGATGTTGCCAGATGTTTCTGTTACAAGAGAACATGTCTTAATAATTTCCGTACTGCTCTGAGAATAAACCTATAATATGCTTTGTAATATAGCCAAAAACCCGAAACTTCTTTTTGAGAAGCGCCTCAATTTATTCAGCTGTTATTGGAAGACAAAACTTCCCTTGCAAGTTTTGCAAACTCAGTCCAGAATTTTAACATGGGAAGTAGATTCAGGAGAAAACAGCAAAATGTGAGGAGTAAAGAAAGACAGTAAACATCTGCGTTCCACAGTATTAACAAGTTCACGCCAGCCTGGGTAAAGCAACAGTGTCCGGGAACATCTGCACTGACTCTTGCGAGTCAATCAGACGGATCAGTGACTCCTGCACAGCTTTCTCGACCCTGACTTTAAAAAGTTCACCAGTGAGAAGCAGCGTGCCTACCTGTGACAAAAGACTTCCCCCGGGCTTACTTCACCACACGCTCATCATGCTGTCCTGCCGCACGCTCGGCGCTCAGCCCCTGCCTATGTCCCCCAGTCTCTCTCGGTGTCTAAGCGCTCGTGATGTTCACATTCCCCCAGTCAGACCAAACAATAAGGGATGTGCTCACCACATGCTCCCTGCCTATGGAGCATTACATCATCAACATGCCCTTATATGGAGCTTTGCATTGCACAGGCTCTCGAAAAGGGGGTGTGCGCTTGCTAGTGTGTGCTTGCTTGTGTGTGTGCGTGTGTTGTGAGCGTGCGTGTCTCCTGTTCAGACTGTTTTACTAGAGGATGAGGAAAAGGTGGAGGGAAGGTGTTTCTTGACGCACGTAATGTGTGAAATATCTGCCCCGGTCTGTCAGTGTTCCAGAGGCAGGCCAGTAGGTGAGGAGAGACGAGCAAGTTCGAGTTACAGCATTTCCTTCTGGCTCTCGTCAGCTTAAGTCATCCGTCCTGCCAAAGGGAGGAAATAGAATAAACTTGCCTGTGCAAGGGCCCTATTAAGAGGCTCTGTCTGTTTGGATGAAGATTTGTAATGGACACCGATGGAGCGGGGGCGCACACAGAGCGACACACAACACATATCCCTGACCTATGAGTTGCTTATGCACGGCCCACACCTGAAGGACCACGCTGACATTTTGACAGTTCCTCTGAAATTGGTTTGTCAAGCAAAAACATTCCTGCTAGAAACCAAGGTGCGCCATTAGCCGCTAGCCTTCAGTCAGCGGGTCCCCACCGGGTTACAGCCGAGGAGAATGAAAACAACGCTGACAAGCCATTTCAGGGAGACTCTCAAGTTCTCGCTGGCTGGCTTCGGTTACACTTGACTTTTATCATCTGTCCACAACGGGACACACCAAGTTAAAGTTGCGACAGTACAATCTGGTCTTTGTCTGCGGTTTTCTTCACGCAGTACCCGAGTGCAGATATGGGAGACGTGTGACTTGCATTGCGATCAGAATTCCAAAGAGTCCGGACGGCATCGGGTCATGATGTGCTTATATGTCGAGAGATGGAGACGGTAGAGAAGAGGCGATGCACGTGCACTCAGATCCATACTGCAGAATGAGAGAGGTCCACCTTTTACGTGTCACAATGAGTCTTTATAAGAGGCTTTATCGGTTTTTCATTATACATAGCTCAGGGAAAAAAGTGTGTTGAAGTGTCCTTGAGCAAGACACTAGATCCCTAACTGCGCAAGCCCTGAGATGGAGTGGTGATTTGTCCTGGGTGTTTCCCCGCCTTTTGTCCAGTGAGCACTAGGGGAGGATCCAGCATGACTCCAGCGTGATCCTGACTTTGGATAAGTGGTTGATGATGGATGGATGGGTGGATGCGCATACATACATGAAATGAGTTATCTCCATTTAACCCATCCTATTGTACAGAAGCACTGAGCAGCATTTAGGGGTTCAGTGTCTGGCTCAAGGATACCTCACCATACTTTCTGCTGGGCCTGGGGATCAAACCACCAGTCTCCTGCTTACTAGATGACCGCCCTGTCTCCTGAGCTATGCCATCCCTTAAGGGGAATAGATACAAACTTAGATGGCAAATGGGGGGGGGGTAATGTCGGGTGCCTTCCCTGATACCCTGCGGTGGGCTCAAACCTGCAAAATCTGGCTCAGTGGTTCCTAAACCGCGTGCTCTCGGTCTATCACTGAGCTACCGTGGCCCCCTGTAAAATCCAAATCAAAGTTCAAATCCATACGGCAGAGTCAAATCTACTAAACTCAAAATGAGTTGACCCCTGGCAACGCGATATCGTGTGTGATTTGAAATAAAGCAAGCGGTTAAAATTGAATTTGTCAAGACACCACTGAAAGCCACATTAGCGTCCCTCAGAGAATATAAAAGTGATGTGTTGCTCCAGTGTATATTGCTGCATGGTGTAAAACTGATATCTTTATCACGCGCTTCTTTTCCACCCATCCTCTGGGACGGCTGATTTAGTTGCCAGGAGTCCGTCCATCTGCCAAGAAGCCGTCCGTATATTCACGCAGCTCTACATCCATTTTCACAGGGTTTTGGAAATCGCTTGTTCACGGCGCAGATTAGCATGACGTATCATGTGTCTCACCATATGATGGATCCCTCTGTGTTCGATTCCTGCTTTTTACGAGAAGGGGGTGTGCGATAGAAAGGCCTACATCTGGCGTTACGTACGATAGTTTAAAGCACCTAATTGCTTTAAATCTATTAAGGGGGGGGGGCGTTTTTCACATCCCAGTGAAAACAAACCCCGGGCCAACACACACTCCCTTTAATCACTGGCCCATTGTTTGGTCCACAATGTCCCTATCTTCTCGTCAGGGGCAGGATGATACGCATAACAGCATGTTATCTGTTTCCTATGAGGTGCTGCAAAAAAGACATTTCTGGTTCTTGAATATCCCATTGTTCTGGCGTAGATACGCTGTCCGCTCATTCAATGGGATGGATCTGCACGCATATGTACAGATGGACTAGTGTTAGACGAAGGAACAACAGGAACTGTCATAGTGACAGTCACACAGCATGTCAGCAAGAGGTCCAGTTATGTTCGTCCATCCATCCATGGTGGGAGTCAGGCTGGTGCCTATCCCAGCGCTCATTGGGGAAAAGATGGGGAAACACCCTGGACAGGTCGCTATTCCTTCACAGGGCTTGAGAAGTTAGGGGTTTCAGTGTCTTGCTCAAAGACACTTCAACATGCTTTCTGCAGGGGCCAGGGATCGAACCACCAACTGGCCCCCTGCATCTTGAGCTATTTCTTGGGCACAGATTTCCCTCTCTGTGTGCGCAACGAGGCGATCGCTGTGTGGATTCAGGCACCGTTGCATGTATTGTGCTGCGCAGCCATTCGTGAGTCTGGCCATACAAAAGCAAATACTTCCACTTCCTGCTCTCCAAATTAAATACGCCATGACTCCACGGTGGCTGAGGTCATTGTTGTTACACAAGTTTGCAAACTAAGACAAGGTCAGTGCACATTAATTAAGGCCAAATGTTTTCTCTCTCCTGAGTGATAACGGTGGCGCAACAGTTAGCGCTGTTGCATCACAGCAAGTAGGTCACAGGTTCAAATCCCGTCCCTGATCCTTTCTTTGTGGAATTTGCATGTTCTGCCCATGTCTGCGTGGGTTTCCTCTGGGTGCTTCGGTTTCCTCCCACCATCAAAATATCAGCCCTGACATGCATGTCAGGGCTGATATTCCTACCTGTGCCTCTGAGGAAGGCAACTGGGAGACAGATTTGGAGCTGGTCACTGCTCTCATACAGTAGGACGGGCTAAATGCAGAAGATGAATTTCTTTGCATGTCTTTACTGTGACGAATGAGTGAGGCGTCTGTTGCATTTAAATGCAAACCTCCTGCTAGGCGCTGGTGCAATTTCTGTAAAGATGGAGGTTGTGGCCTTGCCGTTTTGCACGATCGTATCTGTCTCTCTCTCTTTCCTCTTTCCCTACTTCTCCTTCTCCATGTTCCTCATGCAAACCAGCTGCTTAGCCATTTTCAAGTATATTAATGTGACTATTTGGAGCGGCCCCCTTCTGAGACACTTCAGTATCTCCAAAATAGCACTGGAAGGCCTTGGCCATGAGAACCATGATGGAGCACATGTCAAGTCCATCTCAGGCTAATCAAGCTGTTGCACAATGAGCGTTTAGCGCACTACGTCGAGCAAAAACTATCCGCTATGCTCAGGTTCTGAATTGTGAAACGCTTTGGATCACCCTCCCTCCAATTACCCTCTGCAACAAACTGTTTGTTCTCACAGCAAACAATTCGGTCATCCAAAATAAGTTTGTCTATTTCTGACTGTGGAGACAGACGTCAACCCTGATGACTGCACAGTTGAAACAGATGTCCGGGATCCAGTGGGAGAGCAGGCCACGCAAACATGTTTACAGTGATGAGCGCTCTGCCAAATGACAAATAGCAGTGGGAAGATGGAGTTTTATTATGTAATGTCTTCAGGACACTTCAGAGGAATTCTGAGGTCCGGGCCGCTCGGGTCGGATGACGAAAATGTGCGGTTCGGCAGAGCAATTTTCCCACTCGCTACTTCCTGGCTCATGGTCATCCGGTCCGTCCTGATGCCGTGACCAAACGCACCCCGCCAGGTTTAATTTGAAGTGAAACTTCTTGGAAATTCCAAGTGTGTCAACCATATCGGGTTTCCTCTAAACCTCAGCATGATCACACAGAGAAGGAGAAGAAAAATACTGAGGAGGGAATCGATCTCCTCTCCAACAACATGACTTCTGATGGGAGGAGTCGGTCAGCGGGCCCTCAATGAGACTCAACAGCCTGACGTGTTTAGGTGAAAATTACCCTGCCTGATATCTGGTGCAGAGGGAAGGGCACTATTCTGGACAGCATATGTAGTGTGTAAGGGTGCTGAGTGAGGGTATGGCCCTATGGGTATAAACTGAGTTGGATTTAGACCCAGACATGGAGAGAACATCCAAACTCCACACAGAGAAGACCTGTGATAGCCTGGGATTTGAACCCAGGGCCTGTGCTGCTCAGAGACAAGAACCACTGGGCCACCTTTGCTGCCTAAAACAACAAAGACACAGCATGCCGTCATCCGTGTGCACGTGCACCTGATATCTTGATGTACTCGAGCCCCATCAGCGGGTATCAGCAGTCCCAGACAACGCCTGCCTAGTCTTGCCCACTCAAGCCCCCCGGTGTGTGAGTGGGCAAGCGGGGCCGTCTGACACACACACGCATACACATGCTTGTGTGATACGCACAATCCAGAGGCTGATTACCTGACATATATACATGACATCACCGCCTTGTAATCAAACCCACATGTCTGCTCTCCTCTCTCGCTGACTTGCTCTATCTCTCAGAAATTCCTTTGCTCTTTATTGCTACCCGCTTGTCTCACCCCCTCCTCCCCCTCTCTCAGTATTCCTGTCCGACTGTCTTCTCATCTTTGCCCTTCATCCTTGTCCCTCTCTTCATCCGTTTCTTGCTCTCTCTCTCTCTCTCTCTCTCTCTCTCTCTATGATCTGTGTTTCTCCTTCTCTTGCCATCTCTCGCTTGCTGGTCTCAGATCTCTGTGCCCGGGCCTCAGCATGGCCTCAGCCATTAAAACCAAAATGAAATCTTGATTGCCAGGGTGTAAAACTCCCATTTGCTGGCCTTTTAAGGCCAAAAGTCTGTGTTTACGGCCATTTACTGGCAAAAAGCTCTCTTGTGTCTGCATATTATACACTCAAAGTGGCTGTGGTCAGGCCCGAGAGATTGATTTTACTTGTTTGCAGCCCTCACTCTCGCTCTGTCACTTTGTCTGCTTTCTCTCCGTGTGTGTGTTTGTGCGCCCCTACAGGGCAGAAACACACAGCCAGTTTGCAGGAGAATGTGCGTAGCCAGGGAGTGATGATCTTGTGACCTAACACATACCAGCTCTCTCTCCCTCTCTCTGTCTCTCTCTCTCTCTCTCTCTCTGTCTCTCTCTCTCTCTCTCTCTCTCTCTCTCTCTCTCTCTCTCTCTCTCTCTCTCTCTCTCTCTCTCTCTCTCTCTCTCTCTCTCTCTCTCTCTCTCTCTCTCTCTCTCTCTGTCTCTCTCTCTGTCTCTCTCTCTCTCTCTCTCTCTCTCTCCCTGTCTCTATA
>OMLC01066787.1:0-14309 GCA_900302585.1 Regalecus glesne | reverse complement strand
GGTTATTGATGGTTCACAAGCATACACTTGAGCTAAGTTATGTATCTAGCTCATATAGCACATGATTTTAGCATATTTATAATGTTCATTTCCCAATCAATGCATGGGGGGAATTATCATAACCAAACGCTTGCTAAGCATGACATTGTTTACGGACATCAGTCTTTGCACAGAAATAATGACCGTAGGTAAGGTGGTAATTATTTGTCTCATTCCGATGAGTACTCTCCTCTTGATATCTGAGGTTTACTCTGACTCACTGCAGGAACACTGTAGGTGGGATCCTCCGTGTAGCTGCCTGATCCATTCATGGTTAGGGTTAGGTTGAGGCTAGATCGGTAAAGTTACAAAAATTATTATGAATTAAAATAAATTAAAATGTGACACAAAATCTGTATCCCGTAGTAATCGGGTGCTGACACTTCCTGTGGCCTACTATGTAATTCACTATTCCCCTTCCGCTGTCTTCTTGCTACCATTTCCAAAGTCCCCGTTACCACGTGAAACCAAACATGTGCAGTTCCCATCCAAAGCTCATCCTGGGTTTAACACTGCCCAGATCAATCGTGATTGGTTTGAAGAAATACTAAGATGCCAGAGTGACCCTGCCATACTTGTGCAGAATAATAAGGGGTTGAGCCAGACCCTCTCCAGGGCTGGTATAGTGCAGAGACAGAATGTGGAGATAGGACTGGCCCGCTAGACAAGGTGAAGGTCAACGCACTGGGAGGAATTTTAAACGAGTGGTTTATCATGTTCAGTTTTTTTATTTTGTCTATGGTAAGCAGTTTGCACATTGTCATCACTTTCTCTGCACTTGAAGAGTGCATCTAACTCCATGACAAATCACTTTCATTATCCCTGCACAGCAGATGACAACCAACTGACTGGAGTTCTTGGCAAAAAGGGGACCAATCGGAAATCACATTAAAAGCAAAACAGTTATCAAACTCTTCATCCGCAGCTTCAGCTATGTGTGCACAATCAATCAATCAATCAATCAACCAATCAATCAATCAATCAATCAATCAATCAATCAATCAAATAACTAACCAATAAATCTATCACATTTTAACTTATTTAGACAAATAGGTCCATATAAAAAACATCAAATGAAAACACAACACAGGGGAGCAACATAAAAATATAGCCAAAACAATCTGCAATGAGTAAAACCCACACAGACATTTGTTTCCATTGATTCCAGATAACCAGAGGAGCACCTTGTGTAGGCTCAGTTAAAATCCTCATCATAATAATAACCCTGGTTGCATTTTTGGACTCAGACTACTAAATGTTTATCTGATGTAATATCCTCCTCTACATTTGGACGAGGTTGTGGGATTACTGGCGTCAGTTCCCCTGACTTTGAATTCTATCCCCTGATTCTCTGCAGTGAAAATCAGTTTCCTCCGTGAAAGGTCACTGATTGATGATCTCCCGTGGAGATAATTGAAAATATCATTCAATCTGAAATGATCTGAGTGAAACTGTATCGATTTCGTTTTGTTTTATTAATGGTTAGATTGTTTTTCAGTGTTTTTCATCCACTCTGTGATGTAGCTTTAATTGATTAATTTGTGTCCATCTAGTCAATAGCTTTCCTTGAGGTCCAGATCTTTCTCTCCGAAGAGACCTAGGATCAAGAGGCCTTTAGAGGCTTTGAACAGGCTAGATGAACACCATCCAGGGGGCAGCATAGGCTGGAGGGTAGAACGGCTCTCTGGTGATCAATCGGAAGGTTGCAGGTTTGATCCCGGCACCTGCAGAGAAGCGTGTCGAGGTGTCCTTGAGCAAGACACTGTCCCTCTAACTTCTCTACCCTGTGATGGACTGGTGACACATTCAGGCTGTTCTCCTGTCTTTCAACCAATGGGCACCGAGAAAGGCTCCAGTTCCCCTGTGACCCAGTTTCAGATGAGTGGCTGACAATGGATGGATGGATGGATGGATGGACCATCCAGCTCCAACAACTGACATTGTCACTGAAAGGAAAGTGTATAGATCATCTAAATTTAGAAGTTAAATCAGAAACATGCGAACACATTGGATAACACCGGTGGCAGTATAGTGAGACTATAACATGCAAGCGATGGGGTACTCTCTGACATGTGGCGTCACATTAGGGGTAATATGATATGCTTGTGTTGACTTAACAAGTCTGTCCTCTCCCACAATGAGTAGCCACCCAGGTTAAAAGCTTCCTGTTTGAAGAGAGGGCACTCTGGACGCCTGGCTGGTCATCTATAAGTAACCTAGTACAATGTGCCCCTTCACTACAGAATGCAATGGTTTGCTTTGAACCTCAAATGAAAACACACTACTTCCGTGGGCCATGAGACTCATTCAGAGATATCTTGTTGCTGGTGAGGCTCTTGTCTTTACCAAACAGAGCTGACGCCTCGAAGTGGAGGAGCCTGAGGTTGCAGTTCCACCATGGCCACTAGATGGCTGGCTTCAAGAAACGTCCTGTCCAACGTAAGTAATAAGATGATTCCAAAGAAGAAGAGGTTGGAGAAGAAACGGAAGAAGAAGAGGAAGTGGAAGAAAGAAAGAAAGAAAGAAAGATAAGGAAGAAAGAAACATCCACAGCAGCTTTATTTGTTTGTAAAACAAATGTGTTCCCTGTATTTAACCGTCCCATTGTATAGGGGCAGTGAGCAGCTACTGCGCCCGGGGACGAACTCCTGTTTTTTTCCATAAAGATTTGAATCAGCTCACTGGACACGTCGAATGAAAGAAACGTTTGCTAACCCGGACAGGTGACATCTTCAGTTCGGTCCCTTTTCTTTTGCCTTGCTCAGGGACGCAGGCAGGAGTATTAACCTTGACTTACATGTCTCTTTGATGACGGGAGGAGACCGAAGTACCTGGAGGAAACTCCCGCAGACACGGGGAGAACATATGAACTCCACATAGACAGGACCTGGGACAGAATTCAAACCGAAGACCTCGCTGTGAGGCACCAGTGCTAACGGCTGCACCACCGTGCTATCTACAAACGCAAAGTCAGTATTTCTATTTTTTCATTTACAAATAGTTGCGCTCTCAATCAGAAATTATGTAACTGTCACAACTGTTTGTGGGTGGTTATCTTTCAAATTATGGCTCTCTCAAGAGGTTATAAAGGATTTACAAGGTTAAATGTTTGGGGAGTGTTGGCCATGATTGACAGGTCTGCCTAGGAGTAACTGACAGGTCATAGTCTATGTCATGTAGAGACCATAGGGGTCAAGCCACACTGATGCTCCATCCTTCTACCCAAGTTTTCATTTTCTGGCTCCAACAACTGACAAGATGGCAGCATGCATAAAAACAAACTCTTGGCTTAAAAATGTCTCTTTAGAAATCAGTGGGGGATATTACAGATGATGTCTATCTGTTCTCTACAGTCTGATTTTTACCAGTTGTATAAGAAATGATAGATTGCAGATTTCCTTGGCTCAGATTGTAGAGTATTTGCCATCTGAAAAACAGATAGTACTGCTCAAGTAAGACAAAGTGCAACAAAACAAGATGCTCTTTATTTGGTTGCAGATGCCTCCTTTAAATATCAATAACAGTTTTCTCTAATTTTTTCCGGTTTTATTTGTTTATTTAATGTGGAATATCTTAGAAATAGGGATGATAGAAGTAATGAGAAACAATGCTTACTCTGAAAAATACGACTATTTTTGGCTGCTCCTGTTAGAGTTCAACATAGCAGATCATTATCTCCGTCTCATCCTGTTCTCTGCATCTTCCTCTGTCACACCAGCCACCTGCATGTCCTCCCTCACCATATCATAAACCTCCTCTTTGGTCTTCCTCTTCTCCTCTTACCCGACAGGTCCATATTTAGCATCCTTCTCACAGTATAATAGCATCTCTCTTCCACACATGTCCAAACCATCTCAGTCTGGTCTTTCTTACTTTGTCTTCAAACCATCCAACCTGAGCTGTTCCTGATATACTACTCACTCCTCATCTTGTCCTGCCACCTCCAGCTCCACCTCCTGTCTTCTTTCCAGTGCAACATATCTGGTCTCACCACCATCTTGTGAACCTTCCCTTTCACTCTTTTGGTCACACATCACTCTTGACAGTCTTCTCCACCCACTCCATCCTGCCCGCACTCTCTTCTTCACCAATATTCTGCTCTCCCGGTTACTTTGAACAATTGATGCCAAGTATTTAAACCCATCCTCCCTCCTCGCCTCTACTCCTTGTATCCTCGCCATTCCTCTGTCTCCCCTCTCATTCTTACTTATGTATTCTGTCTTGCCCCCACTGACTTTCATTCCTCTTCTCACCAGTGCATACCTCCACCTCTTCAGTCAACTCAACCTGCCCCCTACTCTCACTACAGATCACAATGCCATCAGTAAACATCTTAGTCCACAGAGACTCCTGCCTGATCTCATCCATTAACCTGTCTTGTCACTATTGTTAGCAGGAAAGGGTTCAGAACAAGCCCTTAATGTAACTCCACCTCCACCATACCCTACCATGCTTACTCTGTGGAAACATGATGAATAATGTCCTTTTATTATTATTATGATTGTGACTGTTATTATCGTCAGATTTGCAAACATTATGTAAGAGGTCCCTTTCCTGACATGAGCTAAGCTGACAGTACTATCATCTGTTCAGTCAGATACACCATACGATATATAACCTCTTGAGTCAAGAATATCTTCATGGCATAAAACCTTTTGAGAAGGCAAGAATACAGAGCGATGTTGTACCATCCTATTTTGTCATTTTCCCAGTGGAAGGCTAAACTGTTAGAGTACCATTTGACTTTTTTTCAGGGCTGTGAGTCTCATCACATCAACTGGCAACACAGTTTAACTCATGCCGATGCTGACATTGATATTGTGCTGCATAAATAGTCATTCTAGTAATACTACTTAGTAATGCTATCAATATGCATGCTCCTGCCGTGTGCTGCGATGAAAAGACCGATGGTTTAGCTGCTAAGGGAGGAAAAAAATGATCTGCTCCCAACAAGTGATTTTCGATGCCATTACAAAGATGTCACAGTGAGTGACGCAACGTAAATATACTTTCGTCAGCCTGTCATCCTGCATGACAGCAAACATTAATGTCATGTCATCTGTCTTTTGGGGGCTCGAATAGATCCAACCGGTACAGAGCAGGGAAATAATGCTTTAATGCCCAAAAAGTGGTTGCATGATAATGTCTCGAATGTAATAATAGATTATAATACTTTTGCCCTTATCAGTCCCAGAATGGGAAATTTGCAATTCTCTGCATTTAACCCATCCTATTGTATAAAAATGTGGAGATTGTGCACAGGATGCATACGTTTCAAACTGATGGAGAATATTTCTGTACACTTAGATGTATGCAGTCTATCACTTTATATGCTTTTGGTCTGTCAGATCTTCGACAAGGCATTCAGGATTCAATAAGGTACTGGCAGGTAGAAATTGAATAGAATTGTTTTATTTGCAACATGACACAGGATGCTGGAATGTATTCTCTGCATTAGACCCGTCTCATTGTATGAAGGGCAGTGAGCACAGCTGGTGCATGGGACTCAGGGAGCAGTTAGGGGTCCGGTCTCTTGCTCAATGAATGGTAAATGCTAAATGGACTTATTCTTATACAGCACTAGTCTTACGACCACTCAAAACTCTTTGCAAAGTATGCCTCAAATTTACCAAGCATGGGGAATAAAAGCTGGATGCACTTTTCCAGTGGGGATAGAACCTGCTGCGCTTGACTTTGAGGCGAGCGCTCTACCGCTGAGCCACTTCGACACGTCAGGGATTGAACCACCAATCTCCGTTTACTTGAAAACTGCCTTACCTACTGAGCTAAGCCATCCATTCATCATCGCCTGGGGATCTCAATGCATTCCCAGGCCAGTGTGGAGATATAATCCCTCCACCTGGTCCTTGGTCTACCTTGTGGCCTCCTCTCAGCTGAGCTAAGCCACCCCACAATAACCAATCCCATTCTAATCATTGCCAGTACGTAGTCTTCATAATCAATTGAAGTTTTTAGTACAGAATGGAGTAATGGAAGGCATACAAATGGAGGCCACACTAACGGAATTCAAAAGGGGGGCTGAACCACAGTGAATATAAAAAGAAACATGTACAGTCAGGAAGCACCTTAGTACCAACATATATAAGATATCATCTCATAGCAGATGAGGCTTTGAGTGGAATCAGGCAAAAGCCTTCATTAAGTCAAAGATCTTCAAATCTACAGGAAAAGATGAGCATCCCAGAACAAAAATAGATCAGAGGGCTGTGTAGGGGTATCAGTCGAGGGCCATCATGAACCACATACCACAGATTCTCCACTAGAAATGAAAGAAAGGAAAAATTAAACGTCCTGGATTACATCGTAGCATGCATATCAAAATCGTTGTTGAGGCCTGTAGGCTGAAGTGTTTCTGAAGTCTCAGTCCAACAGACCTCCCTTTGGTATATCTCTCTCCATATCTCCCCCTCTTGGCAATGTGATGTGTTCAATGCCCTGGGGTCGTAGAGTGGATATAGAGTGTGAGAATTAACTGAGATGACGAGCAACAGGATAGTTCACGTCATTATGGCTGATGGAGCTGTTGTGCTCATGCGTCTTTTTATCTGTATAATGCTTATCATATGGTGTTTTGATGCATACATCCCATCTTCTGTGCTGCAGGTGTTAAAGGTCCGCCTGCATCAGCTATTTGCACAAGTCAAGACCTCTTCTGTAGACAACGAGGAGAGGGTCCTTAAAATGCCGAACCAATGCTGGGTCAGAGGTCAAAGTAGGTAGGTGTTTTAGAATAATGGCCTTGAGATATGGGCCTGAGGAGCTTACAGACAGGAGGATGCCGGAGACAGAGGAATTTTTTTTACTTCTTCTTTTTTGGCCCTTTTTGTAACAGCTCAGAGTGGGATTTAGAAAATGCCACTGTGCCTCTGAGCAAGGGAGTAGGAAAAAGAATGGGAGTCGGTTGAGGGGTGCTGCAGTTGCCAACTGTTCCTATACAATAGGATGGGTTAATGTAGAAGACAAATTAGTTGTATGTGTTTACAGAGACGAATAGTTTCTTTTCTTTCTAGATATCTGACCAATTTGAGGATTATGGGAAAAAGTGGTTCACGCTGAAAACATACATTTATTCAAACGAACCCACATGTAAAGTTGATTATAGATATTTTCTCTCAGTTTGGACACATTGATGCTTCCAGCACCTCAGTGTCGACATAGCGGGCTGGCGGGGCGGTCATCATACTTTATATATGCTTCAAACCAACAAAAGGGGTAAATGTAATTCGCATTACAGCTCCTAAAACGTGGTGCAGGTTCAGTTTATGTACCTGCATTCCCTCTTTAAAGCAGCAGTCTCGTTATCCATGTCCAAACACCCTCGTGTTTATTGCATGCTGACATTCCCGAGCAATGTTTAATTCAGTTATGACCACCCATTTGACTGCAGTTTGCACTATATTCTCTCTTATAAAGATGGCTGGAGCACAGAGTGAAATAATCACACGCTTTATTTCAGTTTATTTATTGCCTTTAAAAGCTAAAAAACAGAAACAAACAAGAACAGTGAAAACTAAAACTACAGTGACAGCTGAGAGAACAAAGCTGTGAGCATGGATGGAAGAAACAAACCCTCCAGGCTGGAAAGAAAACCTCGGCTGGAAAGAAAAGTCCAACCAAAACTTGGAAAATCTGCAATTACATGCACAGTGATATGGACTGGAAGAGAAGAGTAACATGAAAAGAGATGGGGGAGAGTATTCACCCATCTATATTGGACAGAGATGCTTGTTTTTCCTCTTCTTCTTTACTGAAAAAATACCATTGGGTTTTGATGGAGGTCCCTGATGATAAACTCACAACTGGCCTTGGCTGCTTCTTAAAGGGGGAAAATAAGCCCAAGGAGAATCAGGCAGCATCACTGCAAGTGTGATTAAGGGAACTTGGTGAGGCACTCCTTCAAGATGCAAAAACATAGTCGGAGATCTTTAAAGCTGAACCCTTATTCATGAGGACTCGGGAGCAAGTGTGAATATCTGTATGGAGGATGAAATAAATGAGCACTTCTGGGGTAATTTGATGAGGGCACGCGATGTGCGAGGGCAAAATAAAACACGACCTGATCCGTCCCTTTCTAACCTCCCTTATTAATAGTGATAATAATCCTGACACGTACCGTGTAACGGAGGATATGCTCGACATTGAAGTGTATTTATTGTTTAACGTTCATTCATTTGCCATGATTCAAGGGGCTGTGGTAGCTCAGTAATGGAGTGCATTTTTTGGAACTGATGAACCAGAAGTTGCGAGTTCGAACCCACCACGAGTATGCGGCTTTAATCCCCCAAACTCCATCGAAGTCCGTTTCCACCCCTGCTAATCCACTCATCCATCTATCCATTTTCCTGCTCCTCAGCTGAAGTTGAGTCACAAGGGAGGCTGAGCTTATCCTATTGGTGATTGAGTGAAAGGCGGGGAAACATCCTGGACAGGTCACCAGTCCACCACAGGGCAAAGCTGTTAGGAGAAAATTATCTTGGTCAAGGACTCTTCAACACGCTTCTCTGCAAGTGCTGGGATTGAACCTGCAACCTTCCAGTCACCAGATCACCGCCTTTCCCGCTGAGGCGAGCTACCTCCTAAAACAGACCCCATTCATGTTGGATGTTTATTTCTCATCAGAGTGGGACACACCAGTCTGTATATTACTGGAAGAAGATTGATTACGCAATAATCCAGAATTCCTGACCGACCAAATGAAATGTCTGAAGAATGACGGACCACTCAGTGATGTCTTGGTGGAACTGCAGCATGGATGAGCTTTGTTTACCTCATATCTCCGGGACCTTCCCTCATCTAAGTGATTCTTTTGGTCTGGGCCGTGGCTGTCCTGTAGACTGTCGTGTCAGTCCTATTCTGTCATCTATTTTCAGGGGGCTGAAATGAATCAGCCTCTCCTCCCTTTCCATGTTCGCTTTGACACCCGACAAAACTCATCGCCTCTGAGGGAATTGGAGTGGAGGGTTTTGTTTTGTTCTGGCAGGTCTTTCAGGAGCGGCCATCAATCAGGCGATCTATTGTATTAGAGAGGACCTTTCTCTATTGAATTCATGACTCGCCTCAAAAAGCAGATGTCACTGAGGTATCGACGGTCGGCAGGCTACAGCATAATATGTCGTGATAGGCCCCCAGAACCTAAAGCGCTGCTTCATAATGATTTCAGTGCCAGTTATATGCCGCCACCAGGTGACCTCATCGGCGGCGTCCATCTTTTGATGGAATTTGTATGATATTGCCATTCTTTCATATGGCTATTCTCCATGGATCATGTTCTGGTACAGTGACTGGCCCCACAAAAGAGGAATGGGGCTGAGATTATTTTGGCATTTTCCATTAACTGAAAACGAAGCCAAAACGTGGTGTGTTTGAAACAACCAAATGAGAAATGCCTTTGCCAGCCACCACTTTGAAGGGGAATTCTGCAAAAAAGAGATTTCTGTAGTTATCGTTTTACTTCCATCTAAGAGAAAAAGCTGTGGAAGCAACACGGCTCAGTGGGCAAAGGAGTCATCAGAAGGTTGCAGGTTTGATCCCGGGACTTGTTCCCCTAACTGCTCTGGCCTGTGATGGCCTGGTCACCCTTCTGGGGGTGTTTCCTCATCTTCCACCCAATGAGCACTGAGATAGGCTCCTGGTACCCCGCGACGTGACTTTGGAAAAATGGTCGACGATGGATGGATGGGGAAAAAGATCCATAGTAGTCCTGTTCATTAGAATCAGTCAATCAGCTGAAGTCACCCTGATGCAAGGCTGATTGAGTGATGCATTATAGTCTGGCCTGGCTCAGTCCAGACTATAATGCAGGGGCGTAGATGCATCTGGTGGCCTGCCGTCAGACTGGAACAAAAAGTGAAACCTGCAGGAGAGGAGTTTGCTTAGATTTGTCCATTTCGCCTGATGTTCCGGCTGATTGATGAGAAAACTGTTTTCTATTGCGAACACATTTATTCCCTCGTTGAAGCGATTTGGCGTAACAAGAGACGGAGTACTTTGTAAGTCTTAATTTGCAAGTATTGTCAGTCAGTGTCTTTGTTCTCTGGGCTGTAACAGACTTGACTCGATAAGAACAAAGCACCCCCCCCTCTCAAACAGGCCGCCTCGGATGCGAGACTACCAGGAGCAAAACAGGAGTTTACAGAGAAATACCTGACTGTGCGATGTTTCTTCCGGTTTGGACTTAGGGAGTGATGTTTGTTTCTTTTGTTTTTTCACTATAAGAAAATGATATTTTTCCACAGGGGGTTAGATAATGGTGCTCTCACAGTCATTTCTGAACACCACAGAATAAAACTCGTTTCTCAGTACTCCTTTTATTTCACAACCCCATTTGCTGGCCCAGTGGACTCAGACAACAACATAGCGTTGTAAATTGGTAAAACCTGCACTGTGAGAGAAGGCACATTGCTGCAATAATTATGTATTCCTGAGATCAACACAACCAAAAAGAGCTCTTGAATCTTACACAAGCATCTGCTCCCTGACGTGTCAGTCTTATTCTTACATCGGTCAACGTTTTCATCAGTTCAGTGGTGTTTGAGCAGCTCGCAGTACGATTCATTGGTTGTATGGGGGCTGCATAGCGAAAGGGGGTCATGGGGAGGATTGGTGGTTTGATCCCCAGCACCTGCTGAAAGGGCCTTGGAGACACTGAATCCCGGGCAGTGCGGCCGCTTACTGCACCTATACAATAGCATAGGTTCAATGCGCAGAACACATTTCATTGTATATACGTTCGATGACGAATAAATAAAGCTTCTTCTTCTTCTTTAGTAGCAGCTGAGTTTCAAAAGTCTCCTTGAAACAATCCCCAACTCCATTTAGGTCATGGTATAGTCACTGAGGCATACTGAGCATCTGTTTTTTTCCTTCATTCCTGGAATTTCTTACGAAATCAGGCGACGTGCCTTTAAATCTAAAGCTCCATCTGATTGGACAAAACGTGCCCAGTTCAATTACATCAATTACATCCTTTCATCATTTTAAGGCATCTCTCTTTACCTCTCTTCTAACAACTTGCTCTTGCTTCTAATCAGAGTTGAGATATGGAAATAATTTATCTGTAACCTGCAGGTGCATGTTAACATTTATGCAGCTTCGTAAGGGCATCTGTAAATGTGTTTTGTGTATTTTGCTACTTTAAGGGAACCAATGGGTGGGGGACTGCCTGGGCCTGAGTGAGTGTAGGTGCCAGAAGAAGAAGAAAACGAGAAAGTCCCTTTAGTTTGTCATTGTAGGTCACAATGAACCGTGTTCTCTGCATCCAACCCATCCTATTGTACAGGAGCAGTGAGCAGCTGCAGCACCTGGGGATCAACTCCAGTTCTTTTTCCTATTGCCTTGCTCAGGGGCACAGGCAGGAGCATCAACCTTAACATGCATGTCTTGTTGATGGTGGCAGGAGACCATGCAGACATGGAGAGAACGTGTTAACTCCACTCAGAAAGGACCTGGGACGGGATTTGAACCTGGGACGTTCTTGCTGTGAGGTGACAGTGCTGCCTGCTGTGGCACCTTGCTTAGAGAATGCAGGTGTGAATGTGTTTGTGTTGGTTTGGTTTATGTGCTGTGTATCTTTACATGAAGGACCTGTTGAGAACCCCCTAATATCCTTTATCTCAGGGGGTTTATTTGTCTAATGGAAATCTTGTTGAGTCTTTATTGCTCACCTGATCTATAAAAACCGCATCGTGCCGTTGTCTGTATATCAGTGTTGAAATCAGTCCTTCTCATGATCGAGGTTGTTTTTTTTGTCCTGCTTTAAAGTGGCCACATTTTCTTTATTCCTTCCTACACTCCTCTCCAGGCTTTTACTTGATCGACCAGACATTTTACACCTTTTTCCCTCTCGACGACGCTCTTTATATTGAAATTCTATTCAGGGTGCCTGCCTGACAGGTTTCACAGAGCATGATAATAATCTTTGGCCCAGTAATGACTGAAGTCTTTATCCCATGCTGGTGTAGCTGGCTCTCGGACTTGTTTTTGTGGCGGTGGACTTTTTCCGACAGTGTGCCTCAGATTGATCTTGAGATTGCCGATACTGCTGGTGGTGCACACGGTGTCTTGTCTAAAGGTTTCTTTTCTGTCAGCTATACAATGTGGAATCAAGCCATGGACAAAATGACACCCAGCAAGTCTCCATTTGCTTATTCATTCACAATAAATTCAGGATATCAGTTTGATATATGCCAACAAGCAGTGGTTTTACATGTCAGACGACCACCTCCTATGGTGAAATGACATGAATTTCAATGCAATGCCAGTTTTGTTTTTTTCTTCATGCAAATATATCCGTAGCTCCATGCAAATACTTGTTTGAAGTGCACGAGTTGTATTTATGCCACTTAATGTATTATTCTGGTTTTTGAGAAGCTGCCAATCCTTCCTAAGACACTGTAATATCACAGCAAAGAAGACTCATCTCCTGAAACGAGAGAATAAGCATCCATCAAATCACACATTTAATTGATCTTTGATCTTTGATATCCATCCATCCTTCAATCCATCCATTGTCAGCCCTTTATCTGAAGTCAGTTCGCGGAGTCATGTTGGAGCCTAGCCCAGCGCTCATTGGGCAGAAGTCAGGGAAACACTCTAGACAAGTCACTACTCCATCTCAGGTCTTGAGCGGTCGGGGGTTCAGGGCCTTGCTTAAGGACACTGATGTGTTTTCTGGAGGAACCAGTGGTCAAATCGCCAATCGGCCAATTACTTGACAACCACCCTGCCTCCTGAGCTATAAGTTGGTCTGTCTTGTGCCTACTGACGTTTGATGAGCATGCATGTGGTATTTACTTCAGTAATCTCTGTCATATCTATCATTGTGATCTTACCATTGGCACAGATGAACACAGACGATATCGCAAATTGCCTCTCGGTTCTTATGCAGCACAGCATCACAGCAAAAACTATGAAGACGAATAAGAAGAGGAACAATGAGAAGAGGACGAAGAAGAAAAACAAGAAGAAGAAGAAGCTTACTGTACTTATCATTGTACTTACACACAGTGGACTTTGTTCTCTGCATCAGCCCATCCTACTGTCTGGGTGCAGGGAGATTACAGTGGGATTAGAAACAAAGGTGTTTTGTGCTACTCTTTGAGACGAAGAGTCAGACACTGCCAGTATCTCAAGATACCACTGAAGTGATTAGGTTCATGCACCAGTCTTGTTATCCATCACCTCAAACTCATTCTCTCCACGCTTGCAAGTAATTCTGCATGAAAGTGGGCGAGACATGGGGTGGGGTGACTGTGAGGTGGCCACTCGCAGAGCTCCCAATTCAGTCTGCTTAATAGATCACACATGTCTTGGTAATGTTCAGGGCTTCACTTAATACTCAACAGCCATCTACTTTTTGTGCAAAACGAGAAAATAAATTATAAATGAAGGGACAGCATGCAGAGAGAATGGTACGTCCTCTTCGTTCTCCCCTCCTGTTCCCTTAATTTGCCAGGAAAAGACTTCTGGATAGTTTCTAGACTCTGTTGTCTTCCATCCCCTACTTTTTCACAGCTTGATTCCAGCATCTGAAAACCAGGCTGACATTTCCCCCCTTTTCTGGACACAACTACTACAATAGAGTTGCTATGGCCTGGTGCCCAGGTCCTATAGAGAGAGTGTACTGCACGTCGCCTGCTTCACCAGATCAGGTTTCTACTGTTCTCTCTGTCTCCCCCCGGGCTGGGCTGCCTGGCAAAGCCATCATGATTAAATATGAGACACGAGCCATCCTGCCAAGAGAAAGAAAGGGGGAGGGGCTGTTGGCTTTGGTGGACCACAGTTTGGAATTTCTTTGCTATTTGTCATACACACAGTGCAAAATGAAAGCAGATGTTGGAGGAGGAGGGGGGGGGACACAACCATCAAAGATGAACAGTCACCCACATCCCCCTTGTATGCGCTACGCTCATAGCTACATGTGCTTGTCATCCTTGTACGTTTGAATGTGTGTTTTTTTCAGAAAGGTGTCAAAATGTATAGATCTACAGAGCAGGTAAACATAGAGTAAGTGAATGATGTGCCATCTAATGTATCGTAGTCAAACTTCATTCAGCCATTAATGCAAAACAAATCTGGGTGCATTCAACATGTCAACTGCATCCTCATTTCACACTGGCTGGCATTTCAAATAGTTTTCCCAAAAAGGAATAAATCTCTGCACTATGCATCCCTCACTGTGCTCTTCAGTCTGTCCTTGTTATTTTGAATGCATGATTACTGTAGTGTCTCGAAAAGGGGGATGTTGATGA
>OMLC01066782.1:0-15012 GCA_900302585.1 Regalecus glesne | reverse complement strand
AGAATTCAGATGTAATTCAAGAAAAATAAATTGTTCATGGCAGCAGTTGGATTGGTCTACTCCGTGGCCCAAGTGTGAAAGATGAGTTAATATTGATCTGAGCCATTATAATGAATGGGATCATCAGCTGCACTTTATATACTGCAACACTGACAGTTTAATATTGTCTAACCAATGCACAATACTCTGATACTGAGATAACCCATGGTGACCTGGCTTTCAAGTCACCGTAATGGGAGGAATGCTGCTCGTGAAGAGCAGGGCCTTTAGAGTGGTCCTCTCTCCATGTCTTTTGTCACATTATTATATTGTGAACTGTGCACAGGCATACAGATGTGATGTGTCTCAGCCTCTAAAGCTTAACCCTAGACCCTGGAAGAGTGCAGCGTAACAGCAGAAATGAAAGTGTACTAAAAAGGAGTGTGAATCCAAGGCCAGTGCTGTAAGACGCTTCACATGTAGTTGGTAAGGTGGCATTAGCATAACCGGAGATGATATGTTACTGTAGAGAATTATTTTCCAAAGTAACATAAATAGTCATTATTGTGTCATTTTAGCCCCAATCACAAATGATTAACCTATGAGTTGTAAATGGTGAATGGACTTGTTCTTATATAACACTTTTCCAGTCTAGCAACCCCGCAAAGCGCTTCACAACAAATGTCTCACATTTACCGGGTTACACGGGGGGATTCGAGCCCACGACGCCTGACTCCCAGGCGTGCACTCATAGCTGATACGATCAATAACTTCTAGGAATGATTGACATCAGTAACTTTTATGTTTTTGTTGGTTTTTGACAAGGACTAGTACATACATTGGCTACATTGTTGGCATGTCTGGCCAAGTGACTCCCCTGTAAAATAACCTCCACTAGGTGTGCACGTGACATTAATACCAAGCTGCGACCTGCTAATGATGTCACGGCCACTCTCTCATCTCACAAACATGTAAACCCATCCATTCAGTCAAGGCCAAACAGTTGCCATGTGAACACAGGGACCATCTTATGCTCCATTAATTCAACGTCATGCGTTGGTGCCTTTACCAAATTAACACAGACCTAAGGACACTTCATGATTGCCAATCTGCATAGACAGGGTTCGACAATGTAAGTCAAAGGTTAAGCCATGGGAGCTTTGACTTACATTTGAGGACAGATTGATTTCTGTTGAATGCACACACCGGACCCTTCGTCCATAAAGCACAGCAGAGGATGTGCTTCCTGTGGCAGCTGAAGAAATTTAACCTGTCTCTGGCAGTGATGGGGAATTTCTACGCCTCCATGATTGAGCGTCTAGTATGCTGCTGCCACTGCTGGAGACCAGGGCAGGCTGCGGTGCACCATTCGCCTAACGGAAAAGATGATTGGCTGTCATTTTCTATCTCTCCTGGACCTGCATGCCTTCATGACCTTAAGGTGGGCATGGAAGATTTTTTTCTTCTACCCCCTCCCATCCTGATCACCACCCTTTTGAGACTCTGCTGCCTTACGAGAGGCTGAGGTTCATCAGGACCAAAAACCTCATGTCCCACGAAGAGTTATTTGGTAAATTGCTTTATGTGCTTTTCTAGTCTAGTGGCCACACAAAGTGCTTCATGGAGCATCGTCACATTTACCCGAGCACAGGGGATTAAGGCCGCATGTCCTTTCCCGAGGCCCTGCGGTGAGATTGAACCCGCGCTCCATCTAAGTCCAGCCCCTCAACGCGGGGACGAATTGCGACATGTAAAAATCGACCTCTCATTTAACTTAACACATTATTTTCCTTGCACTCTTAATAGTGGGAATATAATAATCTTTGATTCTGAAATACTGAAGCACTACAAGGTTCCATCATTTATCACCTTTTGACTTCTCAACAGTGTCAAGTAAAATATTTACAAGCCTCTGTGTCATAAATGAGGAGATTGAATAGATTTTGACTGATTCCTGCCTCTTTCTCTTTTTCTCCAGATTGTTCCTTGTTTCTCAGGGGTCGCCACAGCGTATTTAATAGCTTCAATCACTACCCTGTGAAGGCAAAGCACTAATGGCGGCAGTTGTTTACCCTGGCCTGGACCAAGCTGGTATGACTCACTCCTAATCAAAATCCTTGACTACAAAACAACACAACCCTTTGAGCTGTTCCATGTCTGTGTGGTGTCTCTGTCGATCACGGTCATCCCATTAGTCTTTATTCCCACTATGGCCATAAAACATGATACTTTTTCCTCGAATGAAAAGCTAATCCGATTTATTTTGCCATTTCGAATTCTAGGCCAAACCATGTTCATTTTCGCATATCATACAAAATCAATCATAATGACTGTGAAATAAAAAACGTCAAAGTTGAAATCTTTAATAAAAGATTCTCTCCTCAACATGCAGCCGGTATAGCCGTAACAGAGCCATCTCTTCTCATATGACCTTAAACGGACTCAACCATTCTCCATATCAATCTTCTGTCCTCTCTGGATGTCACCTTGTCACGGTGGAGAAGCTCGCATGGCTCTGAGATCCTGAGAGCCACGTCGTCTGGAGCTGTGCTCCTGGTAGGGTCACACATGGCAGCAAGGTCAAGGGGGAGGTCCCGGACAAGAGAGATCAACTAAGACCTCAGTGATGGAACAGGTGGAGGATGATGGCTCACTTTAGGGAAGCGTCACAACGGTTGGGAAGGTGGATGAAGGCTGTCGTTAACTGGCTTTACCGAGAAAGACCTAAAGAGCAGTAGTGTCATGCCTACCCAATTGAAACGAGAGGGATTCTTACAAAAGCCCTTTCGTTCTCCACTTGGCCGTCTCACGACTGTGTTACTGGTGTAAACTCCGTGGTGGAATCTTTTTCATCCCCTGAAAGGCTCTCCATGTGGCCGAGCTTCATGTATCTTTGAGCTCTGCATTCTCCTCAATGGTTTCTTTCAATCTGTAACTAGATTCGATCCGTTTACTGAATCAAGTAGCACTGTTGCCTCACAGCAAGAAGGTCCCGGGTTCGAATCCCGGGTTATCCCAGATCCTTTCTCCTGGTGTCTGTGTGGGTTTCCTCCTGGGTGCTCCGGTTTCCTCCCACCATCAAAAAGACATGCATGTTAGGGTTAATACTCCTGCCTGTGCCCCTGAGCAAGGCAGTAGGAAAAAGAACTGGAGTTGGTCCCCTGGATGCTGCAGCTTCTCACTGCTCTTTTACAATAGGAAAGGTGAAATGCGGAGAACAGATCTTCTTGTAACCTACAATGGCAAAATAAAGCCTTTGGAAAAAAATCTGACTTCTCTTTATCTCCTATTTCAGGAGCAGTGGGTTTTTTATATATTGTAACTGATCCAGTTGAACAGATTCACCTCTTTTTGTGATTCCCCTACCTGGATTATTGAGCGTGCATCAGAGATATATTGTAACTTGTTTATAAAAGGCTGTTCGACATCTTTAAAGTCTTTTAAGACCTCATGACACTTATCTCAGATTAAGGGGTTCTCCCTGGTGTACTGGCAAAACTCCCAACCTGGCTCTCCATCCAGCCACCTAATCATCCCCATGTCCAACTGGCTCAGTGATCCCTCCCTCCACACCTCAAGCTGATGAGCCGCGGTGGCTCAGCGGGTAGAGCACAATGCCTGGGATTCAGCCATTGCGGACTCGAATCCCACCGTGTAGCTGGGCAAATGTGATCGGATTCATTGCAAAGTGCTTTGAGTGGTCGTCAGAATAGAAAAGCCCTATATAAGAACAATTCGATGAGTGGTGAGTGTTCTGGTGTAAAACGGATGCTGTGTATCACCGGGGTGGATGCTGAGGGTCAGAGGGAACCCTTCATCACTGTGCGAAAGCATGTCATGAGACTGCTCCTCGGCCATGGGATCATGCAGGCTACACGGAGGATAAATCTCCACCTCTTACACCTTAAGAAACCCCACATTAAACCCCCATTCAGCCAGACTGACTGAATCCTATGTAAATTACAGACTGCAAATTACAAAGATGATCATATTTAACAAGGACACACAGAAGCACAACTGTTGTGTGACTGTCAAAGGGACGTTTGGTTGATTTTCAACCTCATCTGTGTCTGTATGAGACAAGGATGGTACATGCAAGACGCCTGCAGTTGTTTTGTTCTTGGTCGTTTCTGCATCACTCAGGCAGCACTGAAACGATGCTTTTCTTTTTTTCTGTCCACCAACTGATGTATTATGATGTCAGTTGACATATGGAAAAACTACGGCCTAGTAGGATTTCTAACACTCTAATCTACACAAAATATGCAAAATGAATAAATAAATAAAAACCACATAGCTCTCTTTAGATTGGTGATCATTCCTATCGGTCACGTGACTTTCTCATGTGCGCCACAACCTGATGCTGATGGTTGTGTGCATGTGTAATCAGTGCTGATAAGTAATGCAATGGACTGAAGCAATAAAGTCCTCACTGTGAACCATCGGTCATGTGACTTTCTCATTACCGCTATGTTGGATCACAACCCGGCCCTGGATACATGTAGCAACTGGTCATTTATTCATATGCGCTCCCATCACTTGTTTGTCTTCAAATGAGCGTTTAAAAGTTAAGAAATGTTCATTCTTACTTTGTTGATGTGTTGTCTGAAGCAGTTCAATGTCTCGGCAACATTTTCTTTTTTACAAGACTTTTAAAAAGTACCTGGTTATGACAGAGGGCAAAGTTCTTCAGCTTTAAAATCAAGGCAGTTAAATAACGAATGAAACCCCTGCTGTATTTGACAAGTTCTATTGCTTGAATGCATAATACAGATAAATGGGATTATTCCTCTTACCCTGCAGTGGAAAAGGATATTCCCATGAGAGGCTCCGAGTAAAGATGTTTCTTTAATCCATCCACGCCAAAATTGGATTGTTGAAATTCTTAAGTTCTTCATGGGTGTAGACCCTCTATGTAAATAGCAGCAACTTCGCAATATCTGGATGTGTTATTGCCGAATATTCCCCCGAGATTGTGGTCCGGTTCTTGTTAGGGCCAATATATGTATCTGTCATCCACTAAGCTTATCTTTTCTTGATATTGGTTCTTTACTTTTGGCTCTGGTGAATCAAATTCTTTCTTTAGACTGGCTATCGCAGGCCTGATGATTGGATTTCAAATAGCAAGCAAAGAACAAATGACAAATGTACTTGTTCTCATATAATGTCTTTTTCTAATCTAGCAAGCACTCAAAACAGCTTGGTTTAATATGTCAGAGCTAGGTACTCATTTGGTTTCTTTTTCTTTTGTAAAAAAAACTGTCCCCTGGCTGAGAAACTGCCACATAAGACACATCAAAAAGTAAGAATGTGCTGGGCCTCCGGTGGCGTCGGGGGTTTGGACACCTATGTTCAGTGCATCTCTGCGTCATGCAGTTGGGTGTTCGAATCCCGGCTGTGCTAGCCTCACATGGGTATAAGGGTTAGGTTGGATAAAGGATTCTGGGTTCACTAGTGTCCCCCTCTGGGTTGTCCAGGCACTCTGGGTTAAGTGAAGGGAAAGTACTCTGCTTCTTTCTCGGTCAAGCACTGTGCTTTCCCCGTGAGACCATAATGTGTGAAATAGCGAGGGCTTAGTGGTCATGTGACTTGGAGGAGACGCATGCTACGGTCTCCTCCTTCCTGTTGACGTTCTAGAAGGGCATCCATGCGACAGATCTAGCAATAGGCAACTCGGGTAGGAAAAAAAGCGATGTAATTAAATAAAGAAGTAAGAATGAGCTTTTCTCAACTTTTTAACACACTTTCAAAGACCAACACCCGACAAGAGCACGTGTGGTATAGAACAAACAACCGGTTGCTACACTACCCTCGACCAGGTTGTGATCCAACATGGCGGTAATGAGAAAGTCACGTGACCGGCGGTTCGCAGTTAGGACTTTATTGCTTCAATCTATCACGTTACTTATCAGAACTGATTACACATGCACACAACCATCAGCCTAATGCTCCTAGATGGAAGCAGGCCAGGCATCGACCACATATGTCCTGCTGGGTATTATTTCCCATTACTTCCTGACTGGTTCTGCAACACTGACATTATGAAGCAAATACTCTAGCGCTGATATAACCAGTTGACGTCAGCTCGTCTGAATCAGGTTCGTAGTAAGTAACCAGTAACAACCCAGACGAGCAAGCCGACATGGCAGAAAACAGCCAAAAACTTTCATCAGTGTTGATTTGTTTGACCATGGTGAAGAGGATGGAGCCTTGCATCTTCCATCTTTCACACACATAAACGCCATTGACAGAGATGGTGTTTTTGTGTGTGATCCCATATTAGTAAAGTGGTAACGGTCTTACCAATGAAGATTATAATGTTGATTAAAAAAAAACAACAAATATCTGATGTCATACAAAGAAAAGCATATTTTTTAGATGCACACATTCACAAACATTATTGGAGGTCTCTCTCTCTCTCACACACACACACACGCGCACACACACACACACACACAGAAACCCCAGTTTTTGCAGATGGGCCAGTTGAACATGAAAGTGAAGGCGGTTTATAAGTGTTCTAGGTGCTTTTCATCTGAAGCTCTGACGCTTTATGACTGAAACCTTTTGCAACAAGAGGTGAGAGGGTCAGTCGCAGCCTTAGAGGAGACTTTACTGTGGCGACAGAGGGTTACGCTGCTCCGTGGACGAGCGGGCTGGCTGCAGACGTTTATGTCAGCTGTTCAAGGGCCGTATCTCTACCTTTATTGTTACGACGCATGTGGTCGGTCGGCGTTTTCATATGGAGCTCTGCAGACATGGAACACGCCACTAAGTGCTATAAAGGGGTTTGTCAACCTTTGCTTCATTTACCAAGAAATGTAAAAACATGGTTACTGGATAAATAAAACTGCTCCTATATCCTATCTTAAAAGCTTTTGGGGGCGTTTTATGCATTTTATGAGTAAGGGTGTATTTCATGTGTCAGGGGTTGCTTATGGTGCGGAGTGAGTTTCAAGTGGGCTGCTCTGTTCTGTTTTCATGTGCTGTGGATGATGTGAACTTGAGTTATTATGACAAGTTCTTGTGGGATCGGCTTGAAGCTGTGTGTAGTGTATGTTTTGATGCAGGCTCAATAATCCAGGTATGGGAATCACACAAAAAGAGGTGAATCGGTTCAACTGGATCAGAAGTGTATTCAGAAACGTGTCATCAAACAGGTGACATCCTCAGTAGTATAGTATGTATATGTTATTGTATAGAGTGAGTTTTAGATAGTTTGAGCTGTTTTTTTAACCTTTTCAAGGGAAAAACAGATGATAATCAGCCTGGTGGCTAAATTCAAGACACAAGATTCTCGATGTTGATTGCGGTTGTACGAGTACAATCATGTGAAATTCTTAAATGTGGTGTATTTGCAGCTGACCCTAAATGCTGATGAATATGTGCCGTCCCTGTTTAAATACATGCATGCAAAATGCCCTAAGTGAGCATAGCACCAGTGTATCAGAAAAAGAGATGACATGTGAAGATGTCACACATAGGACCAAATCTCAGCACCACAGCACAAAGGAAGATCTGAGACATTAGCGAGCCTGTTAAAATGAGACACCTTCCCAGGTGCAGCTGTGTGATGGAAACAGATTAACAGAGAGGACAAAATGGCCAATATGGTATTATGCAAATACGACTGGATGGTGTCCAAAATGCCACAGACATTTCAGAGTCATTATCATCCCCCTATTATCATGTGCAATGAATCCAAAGCTGTTATGGGAACATTGCTCCCCTCTGTTCTTTGCCTGGAGACCACTGAAAGAGATTTGAAGTGTCTCTAAAGGCTCAAAGAAGCTTAACTGAACATCCCCATGGCTGTTCATCTTAACAAGAGACCCAAGCAGGATGGAAAGTCAAGAAACTGTGGTTGTGTTTATTTAGAAACCTGTGGAAACTGTCATGTTGGGGGGAGGAAAACTTCAACCTGACCTCGGGAGGACAGGTTGAAGTTTTCCTCCCCCCTTGGATTTCTTCCAGTTAGTCATCTCTTGCTCTTGGGGGGTGTGTGTGTGTGTTGAATTGCAATACGGTTGAAGCGCAACTCCATCCATCACCCATCCATCATCAACTGCTTATCCAATATCGGGTCACGGTCTCATGCTTGAACCTGTCCCAACACTCATGGGGTAAAAGGTGAGGGAATCACTCTGGACCGGTTGCCATTCCCTCACAGGGTTTGAGCAGTTAAAGGTTTCATGTCTTGCTCAAAGACACTTCAACTTGCTTCCTCAAGGAACCCGGAATCAAACAACCAATCTTCCAATTACTTCCAAATATGCCAGCCCTTGGTCAAGTCATGTGCATTGAAATTACACATGGCTAGTGGAGAGCTGCTGAGCTCTCATTATCTCCTGGCTCGGTGTGGACACGGGACCCAGTGGTCCCTCTCCAGCATGTTCACCACTTCATGACTACCCACACATCTTGATGGATTTCCAGTTGTAAGGGATGTTGGTATCCTGCTGTCCTATGTCTTCAGCACGATCACAGGCTGTGAAATGAGAATCTGTCCTGTTATGCAACTCTCTGTTCGACCGGTTCATTTTGACCTCTGACCCCTGGGCGGATACATAAAAAATAAATACTTCAGCATGCCTGCAAGGTCCCTGTGCTACCCCTGTTGACACATGCACAAGCCCCAGCCTCCTGAGCATAAGGGAAAGCTCGACCCTCATTCCAACGTGTTTTCTAATGACTCAGACTGCTCGAGTATCAAAACACCACAGCTGATGCTGACCTATATCTCAAACCTGATCTCCCTTCGGCACAGTGGTAGAGATGCAATCTTCTTCACGTCCCCCCCCAACCCATCCCTGAAATCAGATAATGTGTCTGAGTCACAGAGCTTTCATCTGTTTATGGGTATGTGATGAATTTACCCGGCTACCGCGGCCCCTCTCCCTCCCCCTGCTCCTCTTCTCCAGTGTCGGCAAGCTTGAGGCCGGCTAAGTGGATGCAGCCACAGCGTGTTGCTCTGAGATGTCACCGATGGTCTGGTGGTGTTTGTGACTGATAAAGGTCATTGTGATGCCTTGAAGCCATGCTGTCTCTTAAGGAGGGCCTAAACGAGGGGCGTGGTCTGCGGAAAGCCCTCCCACCGAAAAGAGGAAGCCTCCACCGGAACTAGCCTCTTGTGATTATATTTCATATCTCTGTTGAAGCCGCGTATCGTAAAACTACTCTGGCGCCGCAGCACTAGTGGCCACTTGGGCGTTGTGATATAATGTCAACCGTGGATTTCAACACGTCCACTCATCTCTCAGTTAGCGTAATTTGTCGCCACAGTCCTTAACGTGGTTTCCTCCATTAAACATCCATTAGCCTTGAACCCTCGAACGCCGCCCTCACGCTCTTCGAGCCCCTTCCTGCCATTAAGGACGTGCCCGTCGGCGTCCATGTTTGGGGAGAGCTGTAGCAGGACCAGCTCTTTTCTTCATAAATCCCGAGTGTTGCCTACGAATGGTTGGATTACCGAGGGGGACTTGAGGCATCACTGGTGCGGATCGCTCAAAGAGGAGACGAGTCTCACTGTCGCATGGCTGTGGTTCTGAGTAGAGTCCCTGGAGCATTGGATGGTGGACAAGACGCTAGCATTTATCCAGGTGACATAATCAAATTCCCTGAAATTTCCAAATTGCTTCCTGGCATGCTGGGGGACAGAAACACCATGGAGGCTGAATGGTCTTGGGGTCTTTAGGCGGACTGAAATGGCAAGATGATGACCTTTAGAGTTCATATGGCGTCATTAAGAAGTACACGCAGATGGCAATGACCGCGGTTACCTACACACCATATTCTGGTTACTGTCAATATTCTGGTTATTGCAATATTCCGAAAAAGGCGGTTTATATGCACGGTAGCAACAGGAATTCTACATGTTCATGTTATTTTAGCACATTCCGGTTCGACGTGAAACCCAATATGCCCGGAAATAGTTATTAGAAAGAAACGTGTGTTGATTGGTTGTTGGTTTGTGTACCCAGAGGCCATCGTGATTTCAGGAAGTAGAATAGGAAGTAGAACAACAACTACAAACCACGGCCGTGCAAATGGACGATGCTGGTGTCCTCTGTTATTGGTAAGGTGGCTGTTCGTCATTCTAATAACGATAACCCTGATCAACTGTGGTAGAATGACTGGGATGCATCTATGGGGGTTGTTGTTCCCCGGCTTGGACTCGACGTTCGATTCCGGTTTTCAGGTTTCTTTGTCATTTTCCGTCTCTGGGGTTTTCATGCTTTATAATTCCGGTTTGAACAGGCATATGCTAGGGGTTCCAACCGGACTATGGCCAAAACAGAATATTCCCTGAATCTGGGTTAGCATGTGTTTTCATGACTCCGCGGACTCGGGATATTAACAATATTCCACTTCCAACAGAAATATGCTGTGCTTGTAACCGTGGTCAATGAGACACAGCTCTGTACACGTCCTGACCAAAGCCAGCATAATATTCACCTTCAAATGATAAAATCAATAAGTAGGTTTTGTCCTATACACGTTTACGAGTCCCCCTCCTCTTCTTTAGGTTCTTCCTGTTCCGGTGCCATTCACGTTCGGCTGGGTGGTCAAGGGTGTCCGTGACTCCGTCTCAGCTCCCATGCTCATTAGATTAGCTTCACTCAATGACTCGGTGAGTAGAGCTCCGTCCCACATCCCTAAGACCTGTCTCCCTCTGCTCCGTCTCACTGGAGTGCGGAAGCCGCTGGCTGCACGCTACACGTACTCGCAATTCCAGCTGCGGAAAATCCCCACGACACCAGGGCACAATCTCAGGACTCCAGCTGAGGCAAAATGTGGGTCTACTCGGCCCTCTCGACCTGGTCCTGTTTAGACCCGTGAGGGGGAGTGATTGGAGAAACCTGACTTTGGTCCACCGTAGATGGCTGTAGTCTGAGCAGATTCGGTGGATGCTTTTTGCTTTCGCAGTCCTCTCAGCATATGTTTACTCATTTAGTTTAAAAGCAATGGTTGTTGATTCGTGACCTTGGGATCGCAATGAGTAGAGAAAGCCAATGAAGGGTTGGACTGAAATATATTCCATGCAGGGTGCTTGTGCATAACAGTTTCGGGTTAGGAAGGGCACTTCTGGATATCCAGTGAAAAGAGGATTGTTATACCTTTCCATCTGAAGCCACGTTTGGCAGGCTGTGGTAGCTCAGTGGTGGAGCCTGTGCTTTAAGAACTGAAGAGCCAGATGTTGGTTCAATCCTATCAGGAAGGGCATCCAGCCTTAACACCCCACACTCCAAGTCAAGTTTATTTCTACAGCCCATTATCACAGATTAACAATTTGCCTTAGTGGACTTTACAATAACACAGCATCCTGTACTTAGACCCTCACATCAGATAAGGAACAACTCCCTTAAAAACCCCTTTAACAGGGAGAAAACCTCAGGGAGAGCGCCAGAGGAGGGGTCTGTCTGCCAGGCCGGACAGAGGTGAAATGGATGTGTACACAGGATAAGACACAATTTTAAGAGAGCTATCTCTATCCTGGGATGCCCCCTTAACACTGGAGGTAGTGGGACAAGAGGGGAGGATGGCTAAGCTGTCATCAATGATGGGGAATGCCTCTCACCCCACGCAGGACAACATTGCTGCTCTAGAGAGCTGTCTAAGTGACAGGCTGCTGCATCCAAGGTGTTTGAAGGAGCATTTCCACAGGTCTTTCCTTCCCGCAGCTTTTGGACTATATAATCCGCACTGCTCCCCCAGTTGACCAAATTCAATACTTGAATAACTGGATCATATACCATTTAATTCTATTTCTTGCTGTTCATACTGTATATAGTGTTCATATTTCCCCCTTGTTTAAATTGCTGTCATATTATGATGTAGATTTGATGCCTCTCTTACTGTGAAAAGGTGAATCAGTTCAACTGGATCAGAAGTTTATTAAGAAACATTTCGTCACTCACCAGGTGAATTCTTCAGTCATGGTGAGTGACGAAACGTTTCTTAATAAACTTCTGATCCAGTTGAACTGATTTACCTCTTTTTGGGATTTCCCTACCTGGATTATTGAGCATGCATCAAGACAGTCTCTTACTGTGCTTTCCACTTTGCTGTTGTAATACCGTAATTTCCCCCTGTGCGACTAATAAAGGAATATTTTATCCTATCTTATCTTATCTCTTACAGAGTACAACTGAGGGGATAACAGGATTATGTTGGGGTCACAAGAGATATATTAATAATGATAATTTCCTTTATAGGGACAGTGATGATTAACAAACATCTAGAATATAAGTCTGTATCCACCCCATGACGTAGGGACTGATCTTGACATGTAAAAATCAGACGTCTCTCCATTTGAAGCGGTTTTCATAGTTAAATCTGTAGGAGAGGCAAATTCAATGAGATTAATGTGCGTCGTTATCTCCCCTAACAAATACTACAAAGCCTTCACCCACACTGACTACCACTAAGGGGAGAAATGGAGCTTTTCATAACCCTGTTGCCACGGGGAAGCCCCACTGGACCAATAAGGGGGTATGAGAAATGTTTTGCCCAAGGTCTTCTCAGTAATAACTGTAGGTGAACCACAGAAGGAGCCGAGCACCGTAGATGGAAAACGAACATGACCATAGCTAGGTCATCAAAGCACCTCTCCCAGAGATGACAGTAATGTAGAGAGGAGAGGATTTATTTATCTCACAGCCACACACACACACACACACACACACACACATGCATGCTGGGAATAGAGGCTGGAGAATTGTTCCTTCTGCATTTTCTCATCCTGCTGTCCTTCTTCCAGGGATAGCCAGGAGCAGTGGTAGACCCTTCCGTCAGCGCCTTGGGACCAGTTCCAGGTGGACATCCATATGATGGTCAAGGACAGGGTAGGAAAGCATTCCGCATGTTGCCAGTGGCAACACCACCCCAGGTGGGAATTGAACCTCAGACCCTCTTGCTGTGAGGCGGCAGTGCCACTGACTGAGTAACTCAGTGTCCCTGTACAGGTTGTGTGATGCTGAAAAATAACCCCTCAAATAAGTCAAGGCCCTTGATGTAGATTCAGCCAAAGGTTATAAATTGATTGACTCACTCATTCATGATTCATTAGCATTAACATGATATTACTTGGCAACTGAGGCAATCTGAATTTCCTTATAGTGAGACTCGTTCAAAAAACCTCGCATGCTATGAACAAGGTCTTTTTTTAAATGTGTGATGATTAGTCACCATGGACTTGACCTGCATGGCTCAAGATGGAAGATGAAGACATCATAGATGCTGTCCAACAGCAGACGGGAGGGCACTGCTAAGTCCAACCGACCTCAGTAATGGTCACTCGTACACCGTGCCCTCAGCTGACACCAGTTTCCTCTTCCTCCCCATGGCTTCTCACAACTTATATCATTACTAAAATGATTATTTCTTCCTGTTTAACAATGTCAGTATATCGGGTGAAGAGATCCATCTTCTGTTCTTCTCCCTCAGGGTTCTTCCCATCTCTTTCTCCCTGATAAGGCTTTTTAGGGGAGTTGTTCTGTGTCTGATTAGAGGGATGTCGTGTTAGTGTAAAGTCCACTGAGGTAAATTAGTAAGTTGAGATAAAAGCCTTTACAAATAAAATTGACCTGATGACGCTGGGGGATTAAGGTCGGATGCCCCACCTAACGCCCTGTGGTGGGTTTGAACCCGCTGCCTTGTCAGCTCCTGAAACAAGCACTCTAAATGCTGAGCTACCACGGCCCCTTGTTCACTATGAACTAAAAATAAAATAGGATGAGTTGGTTTCTAATGATGATTCAACTGAAGTCCTTATGAATTCACATATTCCCAAGACATGGCGCAGATGCTTGTTGGAAAAAATTGAATGTATTGAAGAAAACTCTCAATGCTGCTCTCATTGAACCATCTCGCTATATTTTGAACGCAACAGGGCTTTCATCAGAGTATGCTCTAATCACAAAAAGGTGAATCAGTTCAACTAGATGAGAAATTTGTTCTGAAACGTTTCGGTGAACCATTTATACCTTTGTTGTGGTTCTCTTTCCAGGAATATTGAGCATCAAGACGGTATGCTCTTATCTTTTTACAACTGATTTAATACACAATCTGCATGAGATCCATTATAAGAACAGTGCAACACTTGTTTTCAAAAAAAATCCATTTCCAGTGTCATTATGTTCTAAATGTGTGTAAAATAAGAGTTGGGCTGTCTGCAGGTTGCCTCTGGTAATCTCCAGAGCTACTTTCTTACCAATTTGCCCTTGATGGTAGTTACATGAAAGAATTTAATATGATAGCTCTTCTATGATTCATAGAAACATTGAATTTTTTTTTTGCACTTTTCCATTCCATGGTTATTATCTGGTAGCACTTTACTTGTAGGTCAGAGACATCAGTCTCTGACCTCCAACACTCACTGGATCGGTTTGCAGCTGAGTGTCAAGCAGCTGGAATGAGGATCAGTACCTCTAAATCTGAGACCATGGTTCTAAGCAGGAAACCAGAGGATTGTCCAATCCTAGTAGGGAATGAGTCCTTACCCCAAGTGAGGGAGTTCAGGTATCTCGGGGTCTTGTTGGACCGGAGAATTCGGAGCTGCTGGAGCAGTATTGTGCTCCCTTTACCAAACCATTGTTACCAAGAGAGAGCTGAGCCAGAAGGCAAAGCTTTTGATCTACCGGTCAATGTTTGTGCCCACTCTCTCCTATGGCCATGAAAGCTGGATCATGACTGAAAGAACAAGATCACGGATACAAGCAGCTGAGATGAGGTTTCTTAGGAGGGTGTCTGGTGTCTCCCTTAGAGATAGGGTGAGAAGCTCAGACATACGTGAGGGACTCGGAGTAGAGCCACTGGTCCTACAAATAGAAAGGAGCCAGTTGAGGTGGTTCGGGCATCTAGTAAGGATGCCACCTGATCGCCTCCCAAAGGAGGTTTTTCAGGCACGTCCATCTGGGAGAAGGCCACGGGGTAGACCAAGGACTAGATGGAGGGATTATATCTCCACACTGACCTGGGAACGCTTTGAGATCCCCCAATCAGAGCTAGTGGATGTTGCAAGGGAAAGGAAAG
>OMLC01066779.1:0-15101 GCA_900302585.1 Regalecus glesne | reverse complement strand
GGGCGCCCCCCCCCCCCCCCCCCCCCCCCGTTCCAAGAGACAGTGACATGCTTTTGTCAAAACAAGCTGAGTCCCACCAGAACTTTTTTCTCGTTGTGTGTGAAATTCACTGCTGCTACTCAGAGCTGATTCTCCACAGCCCTGTGTTTGTGTCTCTGGAATGATCCCACAGCTGTCAACCAGCAGCTGACAGGCCTCCAGCTAAGGCTGGAAGAGCCATGCTACTGCCACATCACAGCCAGACAATGTGTGTTTGGTGATATGTTTATCAAAATTAATGATTTGATAATAATAATAGTAATAATAATAATAAATATCATCATCATGTAATCCTTGCTGTCATGTTTCTGTTGTATCACCATCTAAAAGACTGCGAACATCTGGCAATCACCAAAAAATATTGCAGACCAGCTTTCATTTTTATTCTTATTACTTCCTTTCACGTTTGTTTATGTGGTTTTATTCATTTTGATTCTTAGCTTGTTGGAGAGTGCTCTGCTTTTGCAGCAGTCGAAAACAGGCAGCCCTGGTGTGAAGTCTGATTGTTCGTCCAGTTTTAACAGCGGGCAATAAGTCCCTGGGCTGGTCATTCAGCAGAGCAGAGCGATATCATGGGGACATGACAATGTGTTGGTCCAGATTTTCACAGCAGACTTCTGTTTGTTTTACCGGCATTGGCCACCACAGGTCACTGACCCTGCTATGTTATGTGCATAAAGGAAAGGAGTTCCATCTTTTCACTGTTCGTCCCTCCTACTGGGTTTCCAGAAAGACTTAATCTGCTGTGTCCTAAAGCAAATCTTTCATTTTTACAAGACTCAACTTAAAACTTAAAACTTTGTAGACTCCGGAGCTTTGACCAGGTTTAAGCCCCAACCCCCAGATCAGAAGCCAGTTTGCGCCCAAAATGAAACCGTCACAGCCGACCTATGTAACCGGTCAGCCTAAAATTGAATTGGATCACAATAGAGTGAATGAAAGCAGACAAAACCATTTTTTATTTTATTGGAAACACCCCCGCCCACTCTCACACACACACACATGGGATGGAAAAGAAAGTTGTTGTTTCCACCTCAAAAATAGAAATAAAAGCTGGGCGTGATTGATTGTCACTTGCTGGCTGCTGGACCCTGTGGAGCTCTGGACCCCAGGGCTTGAGCCCCATTAGCCCATATGTTAATAGGGGCCTGGACGCATCATTAACAAAACCACTTGTCATGGCTTTTTCTTCTCATCCTGCTGTTAAAACAACCTGAGTGGCTGTCTGTGTGGAGTTTTATTAATCATAAGAATCACCATCTTCTTCTCCCCATGGGTTTGGATTGCTTAGTTTTATCATGAAATTGATTTTCGAAACTGTGTGGACAGAACAATTGTGGCACTCATGTGAGCTGCAGGTAAGAATCCATTAGGCATAGGTGGTGAAGACAGAAGCTCCCACTTGTTGATGAGATAGAGGAAATCCATCAGAAGGTTGGCTTGGAGAAACCAGCTGACGTACACTCTCTGACTCCACTGAGACAAAACACATCTTTGGTCTTAATGGACTTATTCTTTTTAACACCCATAAATAAGATAGTAAATAGTTACTTAAAAGGGTCATATTCATCTTTTCTCCCGCTCTGGGATCTTCAGTGAATGTCTGTATGTTTATATCTGAAAATGTTACTTCTAGTGTCATAATACTCAGTCTTGAAATGACATTTTGAACGTTCTGATTTCACTTGTGACTTCACAGCATAAATGTTAGGATGTGACTCGGATATGCAAACTTGTGATAGTATTGGAAAAAATATCTGGTAAAAACTTATATTTCCTTTTATATAATTTTGAATTTAATACGAACCGTCAAGTCAGTTTTATTTGTATTGGGTATTATCACAAATTAAAAGGGGCCACAGTAGCTAGGTGGTTAGCGCACTCGCTTTTGGAAACTGAGGAGCCAGGGGCAGGGGGTTCGAATCCATCATGAAGAATATCCGGCCTTATTCCCAGAAGTTCCATCTAAGTCTGTCCACCCCCACAACGTGGGGACTAATCGTGAAACTTAAAAACAGGTCTTTTATTATTGCAAATAAAAAATTTGCCTCAGTGCACTTTACACGAACACAACATCCTGTCCTCACATCAGATAAGGAATCTACTACTACTACTATTGCTTCCAGCTTCTCCTATTAGGAGTCACCACAGGTCATCCATCTCCATCTCTTCCTGTTCTCTCTCTCTTCCTCTGTCACACCAGCCACCTGCATGTCCTCCCTCACCACATCATAAACCTCCTCTTCGATCTTCCTCTTCTCTTCTTGCCTGGCAGCTCCATATTCAGCATCCTTCTCCCAGTATACCAGCATCTCTCCTCCATACATGTCCAAACCATCTCAATCTGGTCTCTCTTGGTTTGTCTCCAAACTGTTCCACCGGATCACTCCTACTAATATACTCGCTCCTAATCTTGTCCTTTATCACTTCCAATGCAAATCTCAGCATCTTCAACTCTGGCACCTCCAGCTCCTCCTCCTGTCTTTTTATCAGCGCTACTGTCTCCAAACCATACAACATAGCTGGTCTCACACAGCCCTGTATGCCTTTCCTTTCTCTCTTGCTAGTACCCTTCTGTCACACATCACCCCTGACACTCTTCTACCCCAACTCCACCCTGCCTGCACTCTCTTCTCCACCTCTCTTCCACACTCCCTGTCACTTTGGACAGTTGACCCAAGTATTTAAACTCATCCACCTCCCTTACCTCTACTGTTTGCAGTGTGGTGAGATCGTAACTTCTACAATGATAAACTACCACAGTTACAGCCATGGTGTTTAATTTGACTTGAACTGCCCCATTGGTCTGGAGCAGGACTTGCGACCTCAAAGTCTTAGGCTTAGCTTGGACTCAATAAGGTTTGGTCTCGAACTTGACTAAAACTTGAAAACACTTTTATGACTTGATCTGGACTTGGTTGTACCTTAGATGGTCTTTACTAAAGAGAATTTAAAACGGTGTTTAAACTTGAGTTAAACAAAGTGTGTATTGTAGGATTTTAACACACATCCTCCAGCCAATCAGAAACCAGTTTTCTGGAGCAGCATTGGTCAGGAGGTAGAGCGGGTCATCTAGTAATTAGAAGGTTGCTGGCTTGATCCCCAGCTCATCCAGAGAGTGTGTCAAAGTGTCTTTGAACAAGATACTGAACCCCTAACTGCTCCTAATGTGCTGGTTAGTTCCTTGCATGGCAGCCTCCACCATCAGGGTATGGTATGAATGTGTGTGAGAATGGGTAAACATGAGGCTTACTTTGTAAAGGGCTTTGAGTGGTCAGTAGACTAGAAAAGTGTTCTTGGAAAATGAGTCCATTGACCGCTGTTCCCTGTTACCACTATTTGATCCATATTAATCATGCATTTACCAGTAAACACGGGTACAAAACATATTAAAGATGGAAGAGATTAATGTTATTGGAAATATGACAATATTTCTCCCTCCCTCCCTCCCTCTCTCCCTCTCTCTCTCTTACTGTCTCTCTTCTATATCTCAGGAGGGAGGTCAGAGGACCATGGGGCCCATCCGGCTGTGGCCCCTCCTGTGTGGTTTGATATCAGAAGTGTTGGCCCTCAACCCAGACGACCCCAATGTGTGCAGTCACTGGGAGAGGTCTGTTTCCCCCAGTTAGTCTATCTGACAATGCAATAAAGACTAGTCGAGGTGCTGCAGTGAACTGATGCATTCATCACAAATTACAGCCGACAGTTAGCTAGCGCTGTGAGGCAGAAGGGAATTGGTTTTACTTCCGGGGGAATTCCAAGTAAATCTATACCCATGTCAATGAGATGTCAAAGTGTTTGCTCAGAGTTACACTGAGTTAAAACACCATGTCATGTACCAATTGGTGAAGCAATTAGTATTTCCCCACGTCAAATAAGGATGGAAATGGAAACTGGCTCGGGTGAATATGGTCAGTATGAGCTAAATTATCTAACCAGTGGGATTAAGAAACTATTTGGAAGAATAAAGAAGAGATGATAAGAATTCAAACTTCAAGATGTTGGTTCATTCATCGCATCATTAGAAGATTTTGTTCTGCCAACTGCCCCTGTAGCGCCTGTAGTGCCTTCCTGTAGATTTCTGTTAAGAGCCACCATGTTGGCTCAAAGTTGACTTCTTGTTGTTTCCACGGTGTTTGTATATTGTCCTCATGTTGTCTTTGTGTTGTGTCTGTGTTTTCTTCCTTCAGCTATGCTATGACAGTGCAGGAGTCTTACGCCCATCCGTTCGATCAGGTCTACTACACCCATTGCACAGACATTCTCAACTGGTTCAAATGCACCAGACATAGGTATGACACACCTCCGAGTCAAAAACAAAACTGCTGTTAAACATCAAACTTAAAACTAATATCACTGTCTCAGTGACAAAACTGCCTTTATTTTTTTTAAATTCAGCATAGTTGTCATGCGTTTTCCATTTCATACCATGGCCGTAAGTCAGGCTGAGTCTTTGTGCTGATGCATTGCTGTGAGGCAGGCAGGTAGGCCATCATTGGTTTGGATTGGGTGTCAGGTCGAATAGGAATCTATCTGCCCTGCCTGGTGGTTTTCCATGAACCAGCCTTCCTGGATCAGTTTTACTTTTCCAGCACTGGACGGAAATCTTACAGAAAGAATGACAACGTTACTGCAGTGTTTTCCTCATCCTACAAGTGCTTAACTGTGAAACAACTGCATCGCATAACAAGTTTGGTTATCTCGGATAATCTGACGCATAACCTTGGCATTATCAGTGCCATATTCAAGATGTTTGCTGCCATTACATTAAGCCTTGGACCAGCGCCAGCTCCACAGCACCACTGAGAAAAAAAGACTACCACATAGTTTAGATTCAGAACTGGACTCAGACCAAATCTGTTTTATATGACTAGTAGACTTTTACTTTCCCAATAATGTGAATTCATGTGTTTCCCACCTCAAAATAAAACATAACTGGCATGGTATCACAAAAATTAAGAAATTATGTGAGGATAGAGGATAGACAGGAGGAGAGAGGCCTTCTCATCAGCCCTCATACTGCCATGACCCTGTCAAAGGAACCTTATGCATCTACAAATGCATATGTAATCACAAACACTCAGCTGTATCTCTGTGTGTATGTACAGGACCAGTTATAAGACTGCCTACAGAAGAGGAGTGAGGACAATGTACCGAAGACGTTCTCAGTGTTGTCCAGGCTTCTATGAGAGTGGAGACCTTTGTGTCCGTAAGTTTCTCTTCTATATCAAAAATCAGTCATATTATCAAAACTGGTTTTACAACTAGAACCTTCATATGACTGACACCACCAAAACCAACATCAAACTGTTTATTTGTATGTTGCTGCACAGTATTATTGTCTCCAATACCATCATCCACACATCACTTACCAACATCATTACCGCGGATGTACACTAGTATGGACTATTAGTACTGGGCAACAGCCCATTTGCCCTCTATAGCTGAGCTACCCCTCTGGAGAGAGAGAGAAAAGAAGTTAAAACATCTTTTCATGGACATTTTGTGGTATTCATTCATGGAGAAATGAGATAAGAATACATTGAAATACTTGCTTTTGTATGATACAGTGAGTGAAGTTTCCAGTGATTCAAATTTGCAAAATCTAGTTAGGAATTGTTCCTTTACAAGCTGTAACAATATGAACTCATAACCATATGAGTTCAAAGAGTTTGTCCATCCATCCATGAGTGCGGTAGTAGGGGAGATGGAGCCTATTCCAGTACCCATTTGGTAAAATAAAATTGATAAATATTTTTATTTTTTCAATTAAAAAAAAGATTCCCTTACCAGTCCCACAAGGGGAAAATTTGAATTTCTCTGCATTTTAACCAATCCTATTGTATAGGAGCAGTGAACTGCCAACATATGGCGCTCGGGGAACAGTTTTGGGTTCAGTGTCTGAGTGTCTCAAGGACAAATGTTTTATGGGATGTCTACTGAGCAAGTTTCCTTAATAAACTTAAGAAAGGAACCCATGTTTCATGCAATTTGGTTATTGAAAATGCAGAGGACAGAGAGAGATGGAGTTGGATGATCTGCCGTGGTGACCCCAAAGTTACTTGCCAAAAGTTAGCAGTAGTAGTAATCAAACTCCATGTGACACATCCTTCTTTTTTCCATCTAATGAAATGTCTCTGAGCCATACACAGTGAGATGGAGGAGTGGGTGATCTCCACCATAATAAAATGAGGTGTCTGGCCAGAAAGTTGTAAAAGCCCCCAGGTCTGCTCTATGCAATGCAAATGACAAATCACCAGGAGGAGCAAAAAGCAAGCTGTTAAAGCTGTTGGCCTAATTTGGATCTCAACATGATTTAAAATTCTTTAAAAAATATCCTCCAAAATTTGAACAGGGTAGGAGAGGACTGGAGCATGTGACTACATGTGGCTGGGGTCTGATGGTGTTCGTCACAGGTGGGATCACTGTATTTATAAGTATTGGTTAAACTAACTTGAGTTAAATGTGTGTAGAGAATAATTTTCCGTTGAATCAGTCCATGTCTAGCCAAATAGAACAGGAGTAGACCTGCCGTGGTACTACCTCCCACTGGTCTTCTGTGATGTCCTTTCTCAGACCCTGTTCCTATTTCTATTTAATATTTTGTTCATGTAAATACTGCATTCAGGAGTGTTATGATTTGTTGCTGTTGTCACTCCGCTCCAGAAGAAGTATGACCTTTGTAGTATCGTAGTTTTGACAAGTAGCTGCTGATTCAGCTCTACACTGTAATGATCCAGTCTGTGCACCATACATCCATAACTGTGTGGTTTGGATCAGCCACCAAACAGGACAGGGTAACCTGCTAACATTTATTTCAGCATTTCTGATACGTTCACTGTTCAATTGTGCTTTATCACCTCTTATCTCCACCTGCATGCAGTCAATCCTTGTGTGCATATCTGAAGATTGTTGTATCATTCTATGTGAAGTACCAGTGAGAGCCATGAAACCAGAGTCACACCCCATGTGTGAAAACCCACATAGCCAACACAATGATTCTGATTCTAAGCTGCCTTTTTAATTGGATGTTTCTATTGGTTGTTTTTGAGGATTGCATTTGAATTTTTCCGAAATTCACAGGAAGTTTGTCATTTATGACAACATTTTCTTTGATGGGGGCCTTTGTTGGAACTTGGTTTCATGCATTTTTATCTGTTTTTCAACTCCCACCCAAACGTACATTTTTCCCCATTTTTAAATAAATCCCTTTATCCATTTGATGGTTCAAATTGAGTCTGACAAAGTGCTATGAGTGGTGGCTAGGTATGAAAAGAACTCCCTAAAAATGAGTCAATTTACCATTTAACAGAGGACCGACAGGAATTGTGGCTTTGATCAAAATACTTTCAGCTGTTTAGATACAACTTCTCATCTGCCACCTATGTACACATACATATGATGGAGGTGATTAAATTGTGAGCAAATTATCTATGCAATATTAATTGTAAGAGAAGCTCCCCATCACCAACAAATACTCAGGGAGGTAATTCACATCACTTTTTCATTGCTGATAACGATTCCTTGTATTGATCTGGTAATAATCAGTTGATACCCAGCACCAACCTGATCTGTTACTTTGGCTTAACAATGCCAACTTTGGGCATTAGTTTGGGGTCAGTTGTAAATAAACTGAGATAGAATCAGTTTTCTCCCACCATAAAAGAAAAACAGGTTTCCATAGGCAACAATTTCAGTAAATCAGGTAATTTTGCTCCATAGAACTTGTGGCTTCCAATATTGGGTTTCATTCCAGTGTCGGTATAGGTGCAACCAAAATGTCGGCATTGTGTGGAGGAGAAAGAAACCTATACAATAAATAAATAAATAAATAACAGGAATAAAACACATTTAAAAAAAGCATCTTCATTACGCTCAGCAGAGCCGATTACACACTCTACATGGTATGTTCTATGGGGGCATTAAGGTCCTTTATTCCACTGCTGCTCATAAAGACCTTTATTAGACTGCCCCCTGCCACCACCACCATAAAGGACAAATATCTTTTGACCTTATTGTATGAGTCCCGCCAAACACACACACACACACACAGTAACAACCCGTCTTAACATGCTGGAACAAAGTGGAAGCTTGAGGCTAATTCTGGGCATTGACGCCGGCCTGGTTAGCTAATGCTAACCTGAGCGGATGGGTCTTTTGTTGTGCGACCACCAGAATGGCCTAATTGAAAGTCGTTCTCCCCCACTGAGGATTTGTGTGTGTGTGTGTGTGTGCACCTCACAACTGGGAACGGGAGTTTGGAGGAGGGGTAACTCACTAAGTGGTCCCCCCATCTTTCATGACTTCCTTCCCTCCGTTGTGCTGACACAAACATAAGATGAGCTAACTACAGTATGGTTACTGAGGGGCTCCAAACCCAAACAGGGCTCCAAAAAACAGCAAAACAGAACATTTCAAACAAAATAGTGACCAAAAGTGATGTGACAGCTTTAGTAGTAAAGGGGTCAGATGAGCCAGAGATGCACATCCAAACAAGTATAATAATAAACATAAGTGGGTTTGGCTAAGCCAATAAAGAACTCTCAGACCAACCAGATGATGATCGGGATTTTAAATGAGATTCTGGGTTAATTCAGTCTGATAAAGTTTTGAAAAGAGACTACCTTTTTCATTTTTGGGGGATATTTACTAAATGGTCAGCTATAATCCTCCAAGCTCCAGCCAAGTCTGTGTCCACCTCCACAACGTGGGGACTCAGTGTCCCCACGTTGAACAATAAGGGGAACAATAAGTTGCATAAGGGTTTGTGATCCAGAAGTCCCTTGTTTTTCCCCAAGCTCCTTGTCAGCTTGTTTTATATGTGAGGTTTTTAGCAGGTTTTATGGTCTGTTATCACACCTAGAAATTAATTTTCATATAACCTTTCTATGTTGACATTGTTTATCACTTGTATTTGAGTATTTATTTTACATTTTTTTGATGATTTTTGTAAAAGAGATTTTTATTTTGTTTAATTCAATTATAGTTTGCTTTTGTCAAACTACCTTTATAATTTTCTGATTTCTGTTATGATCTCTCCTAAAAGCTGCTGTAAATTCTCCCAGAACAGAAATTATTGGTGCCATCTGCAAATGGAACAAATTCCAATATTTTGAATACTCAGCATTTATCACTTATATACGAAATAAACAGTTTTGGTCCCAATACTGACCCCTGAGGAACTCCACAATTGATATCTATGCATAGACCTAGGAAATATCCATACATAAAGCTGTGGTGATGACATGTGTGGCGGGAGTTTTGGAACACTTGAGACGTGTGTTTTCCAAACGTTGTGTTAAGAGGGAAGACCATCCTTGATCAAAGGCGGTGTCTTCAGTGACATCTTCAGCTTGGACTGAAGATGTTGCCTGTTTGAATGATAAAATATTTCTGAATAAACTTCTTATACAGTTGAATCGATTAAACTTTTTGTGATTCCCTTACCTGGATTAATAAGCAAATATCCATGCATGTTGATTTAGGTTCACCAAGCTTCTGAACCAATTCAGCACAGCTCCTCTAATGCCATACCTTTCCAGATTATCAAGTAATATGCTGTAATCAATGGTATCAAAACTTTTTCTATATCTATACAAATCCCCTTTGTATCCTTTTTGTCCATGCTATTATTAAGTTCTATTAATTCAAGTAGCACCATGCACCCCCAGTGGCAAGGTTGCAAAATCCCTTCCATCCAATCCCTGGATATTTCAGGGTTAGATTCCAGTGTTATGTATTTAAAACTCGCAATTAAAATTTTCCATACAGATTTCTGTAATGCATTCCAGTTCGTCATTTGTTGCCATGCTTTCTACCACCTTATAATTTAAGCTTTTATCCAAGTACAAAGGCACAACCCCCTCATCTTGCTTTCCTTTTCATCTAAGTCTATTCACATCAAAGTGCACACGCTTCTCCAGGATGAGCCATATCTCTCGGTCTCTCTTTTTCTCACTCTCTCTCCATATATATACTATATTGCATTGAATGGTTACTTTAAATATTAATACATTAAGGGTGTCATAGCTCAGTAAACTGGGCAGTCATCTAGTAATCAGGGATTAGTGGTTCGATCCCCATCCCCTGCATATCGAGCTGTTCTTGGGCAAGATAGTGAACCCCTAACTGCTCCCCAAGCATTGCACTGTGGCTTCACTTGCTGGTCCTATTCAATCAGATGGGAAAACACATTCCACCTGCCTGTGTCATGTGGCAGTAAAACACTAAATCTATGTAATAACAGCCACAGTTGTTGATATTATTGAAGAGATCCACTTATCCGAAGTCAGGTCACGGGGGAACTAGATCTCGGTTCCCATTGGGTGAAAGGCGGGGACACACCCTTGAAGGGTTACCAGTCCATCACAGGGCAGAGCAATTAGGGGAACAGTGTCTTCAGTCAAGGACACTTCAACATGCTTCTCTGCAAGGTACAGGGCTCGAACCTGCTAACTTCTACCCACTGAGCCATGCTGCCCCTTATTGAAGATATTATTTTCTTAATTTGTATAATTTCCTTTATCATGTGATTTATGATCAGTATATTCTAATGTTTTCAATACTGGTTGATGGCACTGTAGTCCTATTGGTTTGTTGATCATCATCTCCAGATAGAGGTGAATGACTTATTTCAGAACTTGTCAGGGTTGGTTTTATGTGGTGGATTTATTCAGTCATTATTTGAGCTTTTCCATTACCTTGTTGTATTATTTTGGACTCCATGGTATTTGTCCAATTCTTCCATATTTCTGATGGTCAGCACTTTTGCTTCTTCTGCTATTCCACAATGTCAACATTGACCATCAGTTCAGTATATGATGTAAATAATATGTAACTTTAGCTACTCAACTTAAAATGTGCTGTCAACAGAAGAGCTACTTCAACTGAATATAATAATCCTGTACCATCCTGTTCTCAACAAAGCTACACATTAGCTGTGCAGCACATCTACATCTTCACTATTTACTCTAGTCACGTTTCTCATTCAGCACAAACACACTCGCATAAAAATAAAAACTATCAGCACAAGCACAAGCGTCTTGAGTAAAGGAAACGTTTTTAACAGTGCAACTAAAAGAACGGTTTCAGATCCCTCAGTTTAGTCAACACTGCATTAAAGATAACGCGACTAATGGTTGTTGTGCTTTGGCCCCTCACAGCACTGTGTACAGAGGAGTGTGCCCATGGACGCTGTGTGTCTCCAGATACCTGCCAGTGTGAGCCAGGCTGGGGGGGAGTGGACTGCTCCAGTGGTGAGTGTGTAATGAGATGATATCAACTCAGTTCATCCAACCAGGGAAATTGAATAATGTTATTAAACTATGAAGATAATTTCCATCCAGCAATTAAATCAAGCTTGTTTCATGCTTCACGCAATCATCAGCTGCTATGTGAGCCTAACGGCAAAGAACATTTGGATATATACATATAAGCATATATCTCTATCTGTCTGTCTGTCTCTATCTATCCATCCATCCATCCATCCATCCATCCATATCTAGACAAGGATTTTCCTCCCCTGACAAATTAGAACTTCAGCTTAACATATACTTTTGTTTCAGCAGTTAGTTAACCTATTAAGACACCATGATTGCTGAGCCCAAGGCCAAAAAATAATGAACTCAAAGGAAAATAGCTGTCACTCTTGAACACTTGAATACATTTGGATATTTGTGGTCCCTCTGTAAAAGCCTGTAATTGCATTTTTCTCTTTTTTTAATCTTTGTTTTTATTTAGGTCTAGCTGAAATATAACTTTAATGGTGTTGCAGAACAAAAGAGCTCATCCTAGTGTATACTGAATTTGATATTCATCTAAAATCAAAACTTATCGGAGGGAAAATAACTTTCCTTGCCTTTATCTGTTGAACCTGTAGTTGAACGGTGGTATTCCCATAGGGCTTGCCAGTGGCCTCATAAAATTACTGTATCTAAATGACCGATATGCATAGGCGAAGATCCAAAATGCCCATTTGGAGTCTTTAAATTGCTGTCTTTGTGCCAAATGATGATATGGACCTTTTGGGGTGTTTTAAGAGAACATATTTTGCACTTTTCTTCTAGACTTTATACAGCTTGGTGTGCTTATGTGTGCATATATGAATGAACAGGGATCATCTTTAAGGAGGTATAAAGTGTTTGTGTCTTTATAGGGAAAAGCCTCTTCTTGTGAGTCTGATATGAGCTGTACACTCCTTCACACTCAGCATGAAGTTAAAGAGCTCACAGTGTATATCTACGATGTCTGCAGCCTGAGTAGATTCCTACAAACCTTCCCAGCAGGGAAAATAACTAGCAGAATGATTATTTAACAAGTACACTGAACAAGTCCTTCCACTAAAGGAGGAGCACGGTACATTTATCACAGTAGAAGCACGCAGATCCCTCCCAGATGTAGCTCTAGATTATATCACGTAGAGATATTTGTATTTATGACACTCTTTTCTGATTGGTTGATTTGGCAGGGACCTTTGCCGAGTGCATCAATGAACTGAGAACAGCCGTCCAATGCAAGTGTCTCAGTGTTCATAGCCTATGCTAATTTGTAACCCCTGTCCCTAGAGGGGCTTTTCTCAAGATTAGAGATTAAAATAATAAAGTAAAAACAAGGTAAAAAGAGGATGAACCGGTGTAGCAAGATACATTAAAGCACACATTAAAAAATGAATCGGTTTAACCGCATAAGGAGTTTATTCAGAAATGTTTTGTCAGTGTGATACCACACTTGTTGTGTGGTATCACCGTATTATTTAAAAGGCAGGAGATGCTGCAGTCAGCTCAGACTGAAGATGTCATACGTTTGAGTGATGAAACATTTCTTGTCCAGTTGAACCAATTCACCTTTGTTTTGATTCTGCCACTGTATTTGGGCTGAGGTTGACCTTTTTGAATAAAGCTGTCATCTCCAGGCAGATGATATTCACTACCTGCTGGATGCAGTCTCTCAGGAACTGTCCCTCCATAAATGGCTTGCTGGCTTTCGCTATTGCCTCGCATCCCACATAGCTAGCTTTGACAGCTGCATTGCAGTCTTTTTCAGGCTTTCTGAAAGAAGTTCTCCTGACAAGGCAGACTTCTTTTCAAAGTGTGTTGCCTTTCTCTCCCTCTCCTTGCCATTGAACCAATCATACTCCTCAGCATGTGTAGCGGTGGGATATAGCTTCAGATGGAAATCCTTCAGAACAGCAACTTTTTCGCTGGCCCGACCCACCATGGTGTGCCAGCAAGGGCACATAGCACAAGTCTCCTAGGCTCCTCTCAGGTCAACTATACATAAAAAGAGATGGAAGAAGTCTCATTGAGTGAGAGAAAAGACTTTAGAGAGAGGAGAACAGTTTGCATTCGTCAAAAACATATACAATCTATAATCTCCTTGGCAGGATAGTGCTTGGTAGATTTATTGAGATGGAAACCCACCCACCATATGCAGTACATGTTATGAATCACACAAGGCAAAGGCAACTAATCAAGTCAGACAAGTATTCAGTATTCATACAAGCAGGAAGAGCTTAAGGGGTCATACTTGAGGACAAGGGGTGAGCAACTGGTAGAGCAGTAGCATGAGACTCTATTCAAGTTAATGTGTAAAGCTCGAGACAATGTTAAGACCACGCTCTGTAGCAGCCCATCACTGAAGTTCAAGAGAACCCAAAAGTAATGCCTGACCTTGGCATGCACTTCCTATGAGGAGACAGAGAAGAGAATGTTAAAAGAAAGCAATAATGCAACAACCCCAGCCCATGACTCAGGAAGTAATTTTAGTAGGATGTGGAGGAAAACCAGAAATGCTGAACTGAAAGTTTATGGAGAGAGCTGCATCATTCTGGTGCTTTTGGTATCTGGCCAGTGTCGTGACCTCATCATCAGATCAAAGTTTCTCATACACCAGTTGTGAATCGGCTCATCTCGAGAGTCAGTCCTTTGGCATCTCCTGAGTGTGAACACCTATTGGACTCATGGCACCAGACAAAATTGGTACAGTCAAGATTCAAGCTCAAGCAATCCGTCACTCTTCTAGCAAGGCAATAACTCCTTGTTTGCTGTTTGCTGTTTTTCTTTTCTTCTATTTCGTTTTCCATTTTGTTTGTGAGCACCCAATTTTTCATCTCTGTCCCTTTACAAGGGGGCTGGGTGAGTCACATACTGGACCGAGAGCTGAGGAAGACATTCAGTGGAATGTTGAAACGTACTCATGTTTTGTTTTAAACATATGTCCAGATGACCTGATTGAACTATTTTGACCTTGTTGACTACCTGGATTATTGAGCCTGAAAAGATGTTTTTGCAATAATTCCTTGTTTGGGGAAAGATATCCAATGAGGCTCTCCTATCTCCAGGAAACACAGGGATATTTGAACCTACCTCATCCAAATTCACACCACGGGAAATCTTGACTTTGCTTTTCTTCATTAAATCCATTTGCAGTTTTAAGGTGACATGGCATCCAGAGCATGTCATGCTTCTGTATTGTGACATGATTTGGAGCACAGCAGGATATTAGGGCAGGACAACATGTGATTCTACTGGATGAAGCAAAACATTGGATGAAGTTATGATCTGAAATCACATGTACCTGCCTGTCTTAGTGGACTTTGAATTTGATGTAAAATGGGTAGATTTCTGGTGTGTGTTTTTTTTTTTACCTGGGTTTTTGAAAAGATGCAGAATATGACTCAGGAAATAAACTAACAAGGTGACAAAGTCAAATTTCCTTTCACGTTGTCTCTAATACTATTTACTAATGCCAGACAGAGTCAAGCTGTGAAGCTGCGAAATTTGTCCTTAACTCCTTGCGGAAGAAGACAAATGAAACCATTCAATAAGAGAAGCTATTCAGGAATAATTCATCAGATTTGTGCCGGAAGGGAGAGAGATTAGAAGTTTGGACCAATAAAAAGAGACAACTAGGAAAGTTGAACGGTATCAGCCAAACAAATGAATGTGTGTGTGTGTGTGTGTGTGTGTGTGTGTGTGTGTGTGTGTGTGTGTGTGTGTGTGTGTGTGTGTGTGTGTGTGTGTGTGTGTGTGTGTGTGTGTGTGTGTGTGTGTGTGTGTGTGTGT